>CM021313.1:2497188-2521293 GCA_010645155.1 Tigriopus japonicus
TGGTTTTTAATGCTTTATCGAACAAAATAAGGAAAATTTATCACAATGAAAAAATTGGATTTTTTTTTTCCTTCTGATTTTTCTCTAGGCATTTCTTCTGGCGAGGATTTCTTGAGATTGCAGAACAATCAATGTTTAAGTGTATTTTGGTTGCTTAAATACTTTTTATATAAGCTTCGCAGTTGCATAGTTTATATGGCTGAAATTCGCATTCTGACTCATCGACGATTATGTTGATACTAAAGGGTGAAAGGAAAGGACATGTTTAGAGAAAAACTAACATTTCATCATTCCCAAAATAACATTGTAAAAAGTTATGCAAAATTTTAACATGACTAATATGTTGACAAAATCTGTAAAATAAATCCTTTAAAATGCCCCATTACTCAATTCTGAAGAGAACTGGGGTATTATACAGGTCTTTCTGCAGTGTTATGCATAATTCATGGAATGTAGTCTTCTCATTGGTATGAAAAACTAAAGCTTCTGTATGAGAAACTGAAACAAGTTTCAATTTCAACGATTTTTACTAAATCTGCTTAGCCGTTTGTCGGAATTGATGTAACCATCCTCCTGTTTGGTCCTTCGAGAATGCCGAACAAAAAGGGCGTTGACATTTTTGACGTCCTTGAAATTGATTTCCAAATTGTTTTAGCAGAGCACTGTTACATACATCCGTACATCGACGACTTTTGTCAAGGTAAATTTTCAATGTTTCTAGGCATGTTTTAAGTAACCTTAGAAGGTTTGTTAGTTTGTAGTTGTTTGCATTGAAAGACGGCTCAACGCTTCATTTTTGACTCCAAAGAGTTCAGTTTGGAGTCAGAAATAAAAATTCTTCATTCTTTTTTATGTTTTGTTATAGCATGTCAAAAAATATATTATTTCCGAAAACACACTATAAAAACAATTTTTCGAATTGTGGCTTTTGAGTTATGGAAAATTTGTCTTGTTAAGTCCTCAATGCAAATTTTGTAAAATTCAATAAGGTTTTTAAAAAATCGATTTTGGTCCATTTGACCATAGTTCTTTGAGAAATATCGAATTCTCACAAAATACGAAGACACATCTGTTCAACATTTATTTTTCAATTTTCATTTGAAAACCTAACCGAATGCACTGAAATCAATGGAAACATAGTTTTTCTCAGAAATTAGCATTTTTAGTGTGTATTAAGTTTTAATGAATGTTATTTTAAAATGGTGCAATAAAACAAAGAAGAATGAAGATTTTTTTTTATTTTACTTTGCGACATCAAAAGTGGGTACATATGTTTATGAGATCATGTTTGGTCTTCATTTTAATAAGGAAAGTGTGTCAAGCTTTGCACTTTGTTATTGTTTGGTATAGTACCCTAGAGCAAATGGCATTTTTTTTCGCTGCTTCAAAGTACCTGTCGCTAGTTTTAAGTTTTCGTTTCTTTGTACATGACCTTCTTTAGGTGAAACCAATAAACCAAACCAAATTATGCATTTTCTTGCAAAAGGCGGAGTCAATATGTGCAAACGTGCAACCCGACCTTTTTCATAGCAGTTGAATTTTAAGGGCGGTCTGTGAAACGCTAAAACCCCTAAACGCCCCAAATTCTCACGAGCCACATACCATTGCCAAATGAGCTCCTCCTCTTGTTTTATCCGTTTCATCGGTTTCATCCGCTGGCCCTAAGATATTTCAAGAGATCACTTGAACCTTCCCTGCACTGAAGGTGTCCCATTTCTTTTTTTCATTCACTCGTTTATTGCGACTGCAGGAAATAACGTTAAAATAGACGAATAATATTTAGACGAATATATCACAGGTGAGTTGACTAGAATGGTTTCAGAGCACGTGAAAGAAAGGAAGGGGACATACAGAACAAATACAGTTGGGTAGGGGGAGATGATGAAAATTTTGGTTATTGCAGGAGATGGGTTGGGTCAGATTGAACAAGTCCCTCTTTACTAACCAGTTGGGCAGGAAGCCGAATGAAGGTACATAAATAGTTTTTTATACAAGAATGACTGGCCAAGGACAATAAGGTGTTGTCAAATCCTTTACTGGGAAAGACAACATATGTCCGTATTATTTTCTTTTTAAGTTTCAAATCTGGGTAAAGTGCTGATTTCTTTTTTGTGTGCTAATAAGAAAAATGGTCGTGCTGATTCCTTTTTCTTGTATGCGGTTTTGATTTCCATCCAATCTTGGCACATGTTCAGTTGTACTACCACTGGTTATCAAATCGTTGGAAAAATTGTGAAAGTTAAAAAAATTCTTGTTCTTCAGGGACGAAGGCAAAAAGTGTATTCTTGTAGTTTCTTAAACCGGCAAAACCTTTTATGTCACAATCAGTTGTTTTACAAGAAAATGCATAGACGATTTATAATAACGCATTTGTCATACAGGCACGTAGCTTCACCCAGTTCTGTCGGATTTCTATGCCTAAATCAAAGCCAACGACTTCAGACTAAGAATTCACTTACATTTTTTGACAAATTCCAAAGGTTTGCCCAAAGGCGGATGTCGGGGCCTAAACCAAGATAGATGATAAAGATAATGAAAAGTAGGAAAGGAACATGCATTTTTATATGTTCCTTCTTAAAATCACTTGTGTGTAACAAAAACGTTAATTGAACGTGCTCTCAGAAAACGCTTCGTGGGTCTCAGTTTTTGATGAAAAGGAAGGAAGTGTTTTCTGTAGTTGTCCTGATGTGGGTAAGTGGCGATCTTTTTTTACAGACTACAGATGATTGAAAAATAATTACATAACTCTCAATTTTGCACAGACTTTAGTCCAAATGACCTTTGGGCAAATATACGTTGTGTGCAAAATAAATAGTTTCACTTCAATAAGCCTCCTGTGATTGAGTATGAGAGCCAATTTGAATGGTCACAATCTAAAAAGAACCGGTTCAAATCATTGCATATTCAAGATTTATTCGCAATGTTTCTCAAGTCAACGGATAGGAAACGTGTTTTTCATGTCTCCAACGCCAAGTAATCATGAAAGAACGTAGTTATAGATAGATTTAATCGCATTTAACTTTTGGGTTTTTAAACATGGAGGGGAGTGCGGTGTTGTCCGTCATTTTTGTTCGTCACAAACTCGCAATCTTTCAAGAGCAGGAACAGGTCGTGTGACAAGGTAAAGATACCCAAAGTTCTGGACCGGTATATTTTGCCACAACGTCTTGTAATAGTCTAAACTCGAGGCCTTAGTTTTGATTTCAGGGTCATTAAATAGTCCCAGCCTGTCCGATATATAGTATGGAAGCACCAAAACCAATGGTATCCACTTTTTTTTAATGCAAATGACAGGATGGATATTTCCGTCAGCCAATGAGACCAGGGTAATTGACAACTTTCATAGTTCCATCCCTTTCACAGATGAGTTGTGTTGGAATGAGTTAAAGACCAAAATCCGGCATGCATTTCACGACCACTGCTTTAGTAGTCTCCTTCAACAACGATGACCGTCGCCAGCGGCGTCCTAAACTCATGAAACTGCGTCTCAGGGAGCGCTTTAACAGGAAACTCTCACCGCCGGACGCTAAAGTCAGCTGACATGGATCCCAAAACGACCCCAACAACGGAGCGGGTTCGGCTCTGCAGTGAATTTGAACTAAATTCCAGACGATGAACCAAAAAGTTATTAAATAACAAACATCACTTCAGAACAAAGTTGCAGCATAAGATAACGCTCCTTTCGCTGCCATTAATTTCAATTATGATGCCCTCATGTGATGCCCAATTATGATGACTTCATCATATGATATCTTTTATGATTTGATAAAACTATAAGCACTTTATAATTGAGTGGTTGATGATTCCTCCTGAACGTTTTTTCGAGCAGAATGCATTAAGAGACAATCACCTTCACCTTATATTCTTCACTCTGATGATGTTGTTAAGTAATTTTTATCTGGAGCCATTTCAGGATAGCTTGAACAGGGCTCAAATGTGGGAAGTGGTGAATGTCATTTACCGAAAAATGGGGCGCATTTAATCATCTATAAGAGACGGATACACATGTTGGAATGATGTCTAGACAATTTATGCGCAGAATTGGGAGAAATTAGTGAATATTGAGTCCGTATCACTCGCCTTTATCGTTTGTTCACTGGGACCCTTTTGGGCTTTCAAAAATAGCAACAAACAGCTGTCTCCTCATTCTCTCCCGTAAGTATATCTAAGGACGGCGAGTCTGTGCGGCGAGTGAACATCAAGCCAGCCAAGCCAGTCAGTCGCGCCGGGAAGCTCTTGCCTCTTTTGAGTTTGAGGAGAAGCACTCACTCAAGCCGAGTCTAGTCAGACGTCGCCAGTCAGTCGACGTCGAGTTGCAAGCGTGGCCGCTTCCGCAGAGACTGGGGCCACCTTCAGCCTTACCCAACACCGTCTTAAGTTACTTCGGATTGGGACGTCCGTCTGTTTGACCGTGATTCATCGGCCGATCACGCCCATTGTCCATTGGCCCTTGAAAGTGCTGTGGGCCTGTCCCTCCCGGACTTCGTCTCTCCGCCCATCTCAGGGGCTGAACCAAAGACCAAGGTCTCACAGCGAGCCGAGCCGGGTCATCCGCACATCCATCCACACTTTGGGCTGACCGGTCAGCTCAGCGGAAGAGCGTGGGCAGGCCAACCTAGGGAAACAAGTCAAAATCCAATCTGGCAGGCAGGCCCCATCGCCACCGTCCAAAGGGCGTGTGTGTATTGGGTTGGTGTTGTTGTGGCGCTGCTGTTGCTCCTCTGAGGGAGTGAAGGAGTAAGTCAGTCAGTCAGTGGGTGGCTCTGCCGTTGTCGTTTGCACGTCACTCGCCGAGGAAGAGACTGAACTCCGACAAGCGAGCAGTCCAACAACACAACAACAAGGCCGTGGGTGTGCGTGAGTGAGTGCGTGCGTGCGTGCGTGCTTGCGAAGGACGAACAAGACGAGCATCGATTGGAACTGGACATCAACATCGGCAGGCACCGTGTGTCTTGTCTCGCTCGTGACCGCAAGCGTCAATCGTTCCACCTCTCTTGGCTGTCTCGAGAATCCATTCTGGCGATCAGTTTCAGAGGTGAAAATTCCTGCCACGGATCCGGCTTTTCAGCGAGATCGTCCCTCAATTGGACGGCCAGTTAGTTGGGCTCTGTAGCTCGCCATGGGCTTGCCTCGTCGACCGCCCTCGCTCTTAAGGCGGACTTTTGGCGATGCCTGGTCCGCGGCCCGTGAGGGTCCCAACAGTTTATAAAATTGACTTTTCCTCAAGTGGCCGTAATCGTTCCAGTTTTGTATCGTTTGATTTCTCCTTCGTGCCCATCGAGATGGGACTGATTCCGTGGGTTTTGCTTCGTCGGACGCTGCGCATCCAAGATGGAGCTCGTCGTGCGATAGCGAGGGTGCTGTTGGGTTGCGTCGGTTAGAGTATGAGCCAAGCCACGAAAGTCAAAGACGCGTCTAGGGCCCCATCAGGCGGTGCCCTTCGTCCCGCCGTCCGTCATCGCCGTCGTTCCGCCCCACCCATTCAAACGGGTTTGACCATGGCGGCCAGTTTAGCCGCGTCGGCCGGGGTCTCCGCGGTGCATTCGCGCGACCCGATTCCCACCGTGAATGAAGATCGATCCGAGGCCGATTCTCCGGGTGTCAGCATTCTGAAAAGCTCGCGCAGCCTCAAAGAGGACTCGCCGAGCGGACCCAAAGTCCGATGGCATCGGCAACTCACCACGGAAGAGGCTGTTCCGCCCGGTTCCAATGATGATTGGACGAGTGCGACTCCTAAGGAAGTTGAAGTCGATCCGACCATTTCCACAACGGCAATCCACCATGCCAACCCGTTGGTGCCCGCTGTCCCCGATTCTGAGGCTGAAGGCGGTCCTCCATCCGTTCCAGACGCACCTCCTAATTCTGATGGGCCTCCCACTCCGACAAAGCCCGAGCCGGAAGACGAGGGCCGAGATGATCCACTTTTGGCTCAGAATAAACCGCAAGAGATTGATGAAGAAGAGGACGAGGATCAAGATGCCACGGACAGTTCGCCGGATGGGCGGTTCCTGAAATTTCCCGAAGAAATTGGTCGGGGCAGCTTCAAAACTGTGTTTAGGGGACTTGATACCGATTCCGGCGTGTCCGTGGCTTGGTGTGAGTTGCAACAAAAGAAGCTGAGTAAGATCGAACGACAGCGTTTTCGCGAGGAAGCTGAAATGCTCAAGGGCCTTCAACATCCCAACATTGTGCGATTCTACGAATCTTGGGAGGTCAACAAGTCCAAGAATGTGTCTAAAAAGTACATTGTCCTCGTCACCGAGCTCATGACCTCGGGCACCCTTAAAACCTATCTCCGCCGGTTTAAGCGCATCAACCTTCGTGTTCTGAAGTCCTGGTGTCGGCAAATTTTGAAGGGGCTTCTGTTCTTGCACACCCGTTCTCCTCCGGTGATTCATCGCGATTTGAAGTGTGACAACATCTTTATTACCGGACCTACTGGATCGGTCAAGATCGGCGATCTTGGTTTGGCCACGCTCAAAAACCAATCGTTCGCTAAATCGGTCATTGGTAAGGCCTCTCTCACTTTGTTAGAGTGCTTTCATTTGGCTGGGGTGCTTTATGAGGTGATCTCTGTTTAGGTACGCCCGAGTTCATGGCCCCCGAAATGTACGACGAACAGTACGATGAGAGTGTCGATGTGTACGCTTTTGGCATGTGCATGCTCGAGATGGCCACGTCCGAGTATCCGTACTCGGAATGCACGGGTCCGGCTCAGATCTATAAGCGAGTGGTCAACGTAAGATAGCCATATCTCATGGATTTGCTGTCTCAGCTGGCCCTCAATTGACACATTGCTTTGATCTTTGATCTTAGGGAATCCGCCCGTTGAGTATGGAAAAGGTGGAGGATCCTGACATCAGAGAAATCATTGATTTGTGCACCGAGCTGGACCGATCAAAAAGGTAAGCTAAACTCCCCCTTATGAATGTCGACAGTTCATGGCTGGACGCGATTAGCCTGTCAGGTCAATCAAGTGCGTGTCTAACCAACGAAAAAAATGAAAACGCTTTTCCATCTTAGGCCTTCCATCAAGCAGTTGTTGCAAATGGAGTTCTTTCAAGAGGATATTGGTTTCAAATTAGAGATCTTGGACCGGGATATGATGGTGGTCAATCAAAACAACATGATCAACTTTCGCCTCCGTGTGACCGATATCAAAAAGCAACGCAGAGAGAAGCCCGCCCACAAAGAGAATGAGGCAATTGAATTCGAGTTCAATTTAGACTCGGATGAATGCAACGAAATTACCATGAACATGGTAAAGAAATGATTTTCTGGCGAGATGCATCCGGGCTTTCATACTAATCAAACATGTTCTTAAGGTTACGTCGGGAATTCTGGTAACAGAAGAGGACGCTAAAAAACTAGCCAAACTAATGGAACTTCAATTGGCCAATCTTAAAAAAGATCGAGAAGAGCGTCTTCGGAGAGACAACGAGCTGATTGTGCAGCAACAACAACAACAGCAACAACAGCAGCAGCAGCAGCAACAACAACAACAGCAACAATACATAGCTGGACAACAAGCATTGTATCCAGGAGAGGGACAACATGTCGCTCCAAGTACTTGTTCTCCATTACCATCGTCATGAGGGCAAACATCTTTTTAAGACTAACTTTATGTTTTTAGACTTGGAGTCCGGCTATCACAGTTATGCAACCCAACAGAGTGCGCAAGAAAACGCCCCATTGCATCAGGTAACACTTATCACTGTTTTTTCTCCTTTTTTGCTAATGTTGCAAGTGTCAACCTAGACTTTTGTTTCTCGTCTTGGAATCTACAGAGTGGCCCAAATGATATTTAATGACACTTGCATGCTGAAGTACAAAACCTTGAATTGAAAAGCTACATCCATGCTCAATCACCTTTCTTAAACATAGTCGAAAATTTCAGCTTTCTCAAATGTCACCTTCATTATTATCTAGTACTCGAAAATGTTGCTTATCTAAGATAGAAAAAATATTTGGGCCTCTGTAGTTTGAGACCACATTGTCGTGTGGTAGTATTTTGTAAGTACTCAAAACGAGTTACCCTTTTAAGTTTCAGTTACATCTTGTTGGATAATTACTTGATTTTTTTTTGTATTGTGTAAGCGTTTTAGCAACTAGCTCCATCCCCTATTAACCCTATTCTTTGTCAAGTACGCAGACTCAATGATCAAACTCATGATTACATTGCTGAAGTCAAGGGTTTCAATTTTGATAGCCTTCAAATAATCCTTTGTTTTTGCAAAGCCAACGCCAAGAAAATTGTCATCTTCACTGTTGAGTGGAGAGCCAGGAATCTCTTCGGGTCGAAACCACGGAAAGTCACCTTTGGTCTATCAATCCATGCCCGATGGCAACGTACAGATGATTCCATTTTCTTTGAGCTATGGACCAGTCCTAGTCTCTTCGTCTTCCATGGGAAGGGTCCATTGCCATCGTCAACAACACCAAATCTCTTCCAATCGGACTGGATTGACCATGAACATGTCCGACTCTACTCCTTCTATCTGTGTATCTGCACTCTATTCCGAGGAATTTCAGTCCGATTCAAGAGCCGGAAGTGCAAGTCCTTCCTCCTCGGTTCCGTTTCACTTACAAACTTCGGAGGGTCCTTCTAGAGGACCCTCCTTGTCTCCTGTGATCATCAAGCCCGAATTTGTCACTTGCTCTGATTCAAGTTCTCCTGCTATTGTAACTTCTCCGCTCTCTCTTTCTTCGGCATCTGCTTGCGTTCTAAACGCATCAGCGACCATTGGTTCGTTCACTCTGGGCAGCAATTCTCCCACATGTAATCAATCTGGAACAGTCGTAAGTCCGTGATTATCCACTTATAAATTGTCATCTTCACGGATTTCATAGTCATGCAAAGTCATTTGATACTAACAAATGACGACTCTGAATATGTCTTCTCTGGTGGTGGAGGACTAGTAGTAATAAAAGTAGTAGTGAGAAGACGAGGTGAGGTATTCAAGTATTGGGATGGCTCAAATGAGTTGGCTTTTGGATGAGCCATGTTTCCATTCCGTTGTGCAAATATTCTGATTTGGTTCTATCACTCATATTGTATGTAATACCTTACGGTTATAGTAATCTTTGCGATAGGTTAAGGAGTACGCGCTGACAAGTATCATGACAAAGATTCGAAACTTTTTCAAGCAAGTTCTAGAGTGACAAGCGACATTGTTAGTTTCTGTGTTGAAATGATGTTGCTGAGTTTTGAGGCTTTACTCAAAATGATCAGAGAGATCTGGTATAGATGCTTTCTAGATTAGATTTGAAAGGTTTTTGAAAAAAAAGATAACTTGGTTTCCCAACCTTAAGCTATCGCATGTCAGTCAAAGTTATGAGCATGCTTCAAAGTTTTCTCGTTTGTCGTTTGCGTTTGTCAAATTTTGGACAAAATGATTTTCGATCATAATGCTTTTGTTTTTGTTCCTTAAATGTTTTTAGTTGATTCGATCCCGCACGCTTGGATTTTTTTTCAGTTAATTGAGAGTGCCTCGACCCCTTCGTTGGGCCATTGTCCCCATCTTGCCCACATGTCCCATTATCAAGGCTTGCGCAGAGGTTCGCTGCCCGTTAACACAATCGGATACACTCTGGCCACCCCTTCGCCTTTGACTGCGTCCACCAATGATCTTAACGCCCAATTAGTGAGCAATGTCCCACAATCGGAGTCATTGCTTAACACAGCTAATATATCATCTGCTCCGTCCAACACAATATATAACAACAATCTCCGTAGAGCTAGTGTAGGCATTGAGTTACCCACTCTCGAAGAGACTCTCATAGAGTATTCCCAGGTGATGACCCACTCTCTCTTGCTCGCTTCATTTTTGTGGGCACTGGATCCTTTTCGTAGTTACTCCATCATCACCATCGGAGATGATTGGCACCACTCCACTTTCATGTTTACCCCTATTCTCTCAATTGGCTTTTGGGCTTTTTCGATCTCAATATCGCTCACTTTCGTAGCCATCTTACGAGCTTCCCAGACCTAATATCTGACCTCCATTGATATTATTTCAGAATACGGATGGGACGGCGGGAGAAAATGCAGAAAGGTAAGTGCAAGCAATGAGAAGATGATCGGTTTTCGGGCCTTGGTCGATCAAAAATTTCCTTGAACTGTTCCGTAGCAATCAGCATCATGACTCGAATTCTCAACAACATGAAGTGGAGAAGACGAAAGGAACCAAGAAATCGAAAAGGAAAAAGATCACCAATCTTGGGCCTGTGATCAAAGTGTCTGGGATTCACCAAGTCGAAGGGGGAGTCAAAGTCGAGGCAGTCATCGAGACTCTCGAGTCCAAGACGGTTACATTCGAATTCCATACGTTGGACTTTGATCCGAACGAGGTGTCATCTGCATTTGTGAGTAGTAACCAAAGGGGGGATCCCCCCCCATACGTACCTAAAGTCTTAGTCCTGTGAACGGGAAATCTGTTTCCAGATTGAGCAATCGTTTTGGCATGAGCAACACCGCAATTTCATCAACGACCAGCTCTTGGATCTGGCAGAGCAACTCAAAGAAAACCCCACCAAGATTCCCGTAGCTCGAATCCCTCTCGATGGGCCAGTTTCTGGAGGGGCTCATGGTGAGCCGCGAGTCGATGGACCCAATGAGATCAGTACGGAAAACACCAACAGCCCACAAAAAGCACAGCCTCAAGAAAGCCAAGAGCTCTCTGCCGGAAGCGAGGTCAAGCCTGATGCCCAGGTTGTGCATTGGATTGAGTGGAATCATGCGAATAATAGCCTATTCATAGTCTTTCTCTCCTCCTGTTCGTTTTAGAATCGGTTTTCCCGCTTCTCAGTTCAACTTGTGGTGGGTGAAGGAGCAAATACTGGCGTCTCCGATGCCTCATTGCCTCCCCCTTGTCCCACGCCTTCAAGGTCGCAAACTCCCAGTCTTTTGCCTTTGGATGGAGGAAAGACCTCTTCGGACGGCACGCCCGTTAACTCGTTCACCCCGGAATCCACCGTGAGTCCGCAAATGTTGAAACAGCTCCAACAACAACAACAGCAGCAGCAACAGAACCAACAGCACCAGCAGCTTCACCAAGGACATGGACAGGTCGGAAGCCAGCCATTGCAGCAAGATCCATCTTTGGAAATCTTGCGCTCAAAACTAGAAAATGTGATGCCTTCTCATCCCACGGGGATTGAGCCTCACCAGTACCATCAGTTGTCCGTCCAATCCACGCAAGCCAACAACACGGGAGGAACCGCGAATCATCAGTACAGTGGGCTGCATCATAGCCAATCTGCCACCGCGGTGCCTCAAGAACAAATGGCCAACTTGGCCCCACAAGATCCCCAATTGAGCCTGCCGCCTCAACCGAGTCCAGCGATGTTGCCCGGAGGTCAGGTCCATTCCACCCACCAACACACGGTTCAAGGGGGAGGGCATTTGGATGGCCACACCTTTAGTGGTGGGGGAGGAACGAGTGAGAACGGGGGAGATCTGTTGTCCTCTGGAGGAGGTCCAGGAAACATTGGCTCTTCAGGTGCTATAACGGCTGACACTGTTCAAGACGTGAATCAGTCAAACGCAAACTTGTCAGATCCAAGAATTGCAGGAGGAACCCAGTAGGTTTTCTCGGCCTTGATTTGGAAGAACGACGCTCGTAACCAACCTCTCTCTCTCTTTTCTCGCAGATCTGCATCGATAGAAAACTTGGAGCTCAACTTGCAGAGCATTATGGGGAAAAGCACGAGCAAATCGTCGACCACTTTGGGCAACAAAGACTCGGCTCCTTTGACTCCCAATGCTCCTCCGAGCCAAGTTTCGTCTTTAAATCCTGCCATTCCGTCAGAAAACACCGAGATGAATAACGAGAGTGATGCTCCTAATCGTTTCTCTATCAGTCTTGTCCCAGATTGTAATAGGCCAGCCAACCTGGCATTCCAGGACCAAGAAGGTGATAATCTATTTCTTTTTTTTTGACGAAGCGACGTATGTATACAATACACAACAGCATTTGCCGATTTTTTGAATTTTCCAGGTAGACCCGTGGACGCGAGCAATTCGACTGCCAATGTCGCCACGGGGAGATTTGTGATTCAGAAGACCACCTCTGATGGCAATTCTGGTCCAAATACGGAGTCCACTCCCAGCCCTGCAGGCTCTAATTACACCACAGCAAGTGAGAATACCAATGACGTGTCCGAGGATCATCCGGAGGTAGCTTCAACCCTGGCCACGTATCAGAACATGCTTCCTCAAGGAGTGCTCTCCCTGCCTCCAATGCAAGTGCCGCCTCCTTCGCCTTCCAATGATCACTATCTGACAGAGGGCAATGGTGATCAAATGAATTGTTCGCAACAACCAAATCAACAGCCACACCACCACCAACAGCAGCAACAACAACAACATCATCATCAAGTGGCTTATTCGAGAAACGGTCCCCTGCATCCCAATTATGCCACTGTCGAGTCCATGGAAGGCTTGAGTCATGGTTACCACACGATGGGCCCGCAAGGTCATCATGGGAGCATTATGGGTGCACCCATTGCCTCACACTCCACGACCGTGGTAAGTTGCCTTTGATTCTGTTATTTGGTGATAAACAGTTGCACCACACAAAAGGCAAAGGGCGGTGGATCATTTATTAGTTATTTTCAATCACTTCCTTCTTTTCTTTGGCTCAAAAGAGCGGTGTTCACACGATGACGTCGACTGGCACGTATCATGGCATTGGTAGTTTTAGTCAACATTCTCCTCCATATCATTTGTCTTCGATTCTAAGTCCTGTGGGAAAAACGAACTCCACAGACCGTGGACGTCAAGACTCCCACGTGGCAACTTCTCCCTCGGCTTTGGGCTCCTTCTCTTCTCAACTTTCTCGTGAGGTCTTGGAACGCAATCAACGCACTTTTAATGGTCCTTTTTATCAGATGCAGCCGTCACTACTGCAGCAGCAGCTGCAACAACAACAACAACAACAGGCACATCGGCAATCGTATCATGAACTGCAACAACTAAATGATAGTTTAAGTGAGCTGTTGCCCGCACATGACGATCACGGCTACCAACATGTTGGGAACAATCGACCACGAAGAACACTTTCTCGATCCTCGCTTTGCGAGTCTTCTTTCAATTCGCCCCAGGATTCGGCTACGGCTTTCGAGGACGAGGTCGGTGTTTATCATACAGTGCATGGAGACCGACGCAAAACCATAATGGCCTCCCGACGACCCGATCCGTTTTCCAAGATCATCCGACGCAACCCGGGTGACCACCATCACTCGTTGATGATGCCCAGCTTGGGCGAGATGAGCTCCAAAAGTTCTTCTGTGCGCTCATCCACGGGGTTTATTAACCATGGGAAAGGGAATCCAATCAAAAATGGTCTTTGGGGGTCGAGTTACGGGGTAAGGCCCAGATAATGAATCGTATTGGTACATTCACAAACGGTCTCACCACGACCCAGTCCCAATTTCCCTCTTGGGTGATGGTCAAGGGATATGATCTATGATATCCCTCTCGCATGTTGCGTCATCGTCTTCGAGAACTTTTGGAGATCCTGTCCGGGGCCGCGTTAGACTGGACAACTAACTACCACCACCATGGTCCATCATCCTCAAAATTAATAATCATTCATTGTTGCTGAATTGTGGCGCATTGTTCTTGTGCTCTGTCTTTTCCTTCTGTACTCTCCTCAAGCTATTCATTTATGGCCTCACCGGTTATGTGTATGTATGTTTTGTATGCATCTCTGGCCCGGTCCGAACAGACCCTAACTCACGATGGGTGGTATTGTGATGATAGGCTTCGTTCTAATTCATGCCCACTCTAAATGGAGGTTCATTGGTGCTTGAAATAAGGTTGGGGGTTGACATATTGTCCCGGGCATGAAGGAGGGGACCAGGAATGGTGAAATCGTCATTGGCTGTTTTCCGATTGCTCGTGTCCGTGACCATGATCTTGATAAGGATTTCCTTTTTCTCTTCAAGGGTGTGTTGGGTGGTCAAGGCATGCAGGAGTCCCCTACGGAATTATCAGAGGCCATTCGTCTGTTGGACGAGCGGTAAGCGTAGAAAAAAGCTAGTATGAAAATGTACCACCCATGCATACCTAACGATAATTTTCGCCTTCTCTGATTGCAGTCATAAAATGCAAATGCAAGAACTTTTGGTCAGAATGGAAACACTCCAACGGGAGTATTCTTTAGAACGTCATCAATTGAGCCAACAGCTGCTCGAGGCCATTCGCTCGCAAGAGGTTGTGCCTGATGTGCCGGGTCTACCAGGGCTAGTCTTGGGCAACAATCCCGGGTTGGTGCCCACGTTGGGTGGGGTGATTCCAACAGGAGGAGGAGGCTCCGTCTCGACGAAAGATGCCACCACAAGCAGTGGCGTGTACGCACCCCATGCATCCCAAACGATTGCCTCGCAGACCCACATGTCTGGTGGGCAACAACAACACAACCAGCACCAGCATCATAATCAACAGCAGCAAGCGCCTCCACAGGTCGGACAACACCAGCAACTTAACCAGCACCACCACCAACAACAACAACTTCATCAGCATCATCATCAACAACAACAGCAACAATTACAACAACACCAACCGGCCAACATCAATCTAAATCCCAATCACCCGGGGGTTGGTGCTCCAGTGCAGATGGGTAATCCCGGAATGCCGGCCTCGTCAATTGTGTTGATGGGAGGCGGACCCAACTCGATGCCCATGGGCATGACCACCGGCCCAGGAGGGCCTCTTCCAAATCAGATCTTTGCCGGATCAGATGGACGGTACTACCAATATCACATAACTCCGGAAGGTCAAGCCTATCTGCCTTTGTCCTTGGGTCCCACCAACTCGAATGGTGCGCCCATGTGAGAGCCAGGATCCTCGAGGAACTTATGAGCTGTGAATCATCATCCTTGGTCAGATTCGAGAAGAGCGCACGGATCAAGAAACCGATCGTCAGTGAAATTTACTTTACATACACCATAAATCTATCTTAGAAAAATACGTTTATCCTCTTGTACTGGTGTGAGTGGGTGGTTGGCGACTAGCGTTTCGAACACGATATCGCATCTTGGGGTTTGTTGTCCATCTCGCATCTTTTCTGTGCACTTCTGTGCTCTCAACGTGGCAGGCAAGTTGCAAGACGGACGTGAAGGACGTGCCTCGCGCGTGTGTGCTCAGTCGATCAGCCAGTGATATTACCATTCCCCGCCAAAAATTCAGCGAGCTTTGGCGATTCCAAAAGATCGGCCAACTCCACAGCCCGATTGGCAGTGTTCCACGACTCGCTCCACTGAGCCATAAATATGGACCATCGTGGGCACCGATTCCTCTTTTTATTCGGACGAAACGAAACTTGTCGTTTTTGTGATGGAGAATAAAGGCTTACTAAATTGGCAGCCATGAGATATTTTTTGTGGAGACTGCATTTATTTCACATTATATGACATCAATCTATACCTTTTGAACCCCTTACTGTCTTGCGCTCGAAAATGTTTGTTGTGCAAGGCTGTGGAAATGCAGTGGGGTGATAGAATATGTTATACATGTATGTCCACTATATGCTATATGTCGAAGAAGGACTCCGACGGTCGTTAAAAAAGTTCGGAATTCTGATTTGAACCAAAAGTTTGCGGTATTCGGACGTTTAGGTTGCTGATTTCAGCTGATGATTTTCGTAAACAAATCTTTGTTTAGGGTACCTTCCCAACTCGTGTAACCGTAAAAGAAAGGCTTTCGATCATTCTGACGTCTAAAAACCCACATTATGCCTAAAGAAACATCAGTTAGACTTAGCAAAACAAAGAATGGAACGTGTTGTTGGTTGTGAAAATAAAAACAATAGTCGACGGTCGATTGGGAATTCGATCTCATTCTTTTCATACGGATCGCAGCCATTGCGATAAGTCGGGTTTAGCTGTCAAACGAATATATTCATAGTCAATCTTGATATGCTATCAACTTCCTAATTGGATGTGCTCCATCTGGGAAGATGACCTTTAACTCGAAAGGATTTGGAAGACGCACAACTGAGACCAAAGTCACGGTCAAAAGCAGATTATTAAAATACATGAAAGACGACGTCGTTTTGCACGTCTTTCCACAGAAGTATAATAACATGATCATGTGCACCCTCATGGCACATTTACGTGCCAGCTCATCAGCCTTTTAGTGTCTTATTGCTGAAGGAAAGTGGAAGTGGAGGAAGAAGTCAATCCCAGAAAGAACTTTGACACCATGTAAGAAAATTCTGAATTTCCGCACCGTATTGTAAGCAAATATCTTGCGCATTAAAGTCAGACATCCTGAGAAGGTACATTTTCCAGACGCTCGATGATAACTCCAACTTTATATACTGTCGTGAAAACAGAGATCAAGCCAGAGAACAGAATGAACAAATTCACTCGCCAATGTGTCCATGAAGCCGGAGTCATTGTCCATCATTTTTACCCATGGATTTGTGCTTTGAATGGATTCAAAGTTTCCATTGAAAATGGAAGAGCAAGTGTTTTATATTAAATGTCCGTCTCTTGGAAGAAACGCCCAATAGTTTTTGAATTTGTTTCAAAAGGCTCTGTCGAAAAGCCACCATTATTCCCATCCAATTTAGGTGCTACTTGATTCCAGGGTGGCTAAAGTCCCATCACTGGTGTCTGCAAAGTTTAGGCAAGAGCACGCTCAAACTGCGGACCTTGACCCTCTTTTTGCAAGATCTGTCGAGAAGAGGTCCAACTATAGAAGCTTCTGTAGGTCCAACTAGTTTACTTTTTGTATGCTCTGGCCTGAACTTTGAATACGCATAAATTTTTACTCTTTATGTAGTTCAATTGGGCCGAATTTTGGTAGACAAATTCTCGGCAATTCTTAGCACAGCTCTCATGAAACAGTGAAATCTCTCAAATGGGAGCAAACATCCTAAATTTTGCCCCTGCCCGAAACCCAAATATTTAAATCTGATCAAAACGGAAAATTTGGAAAGCAAACAGCTTTTAATTTCATTATTATTATTATTAATTAATATTGTTTATTGCGACAATTTTGTGGCATTGGACAATATTATCAGACAGATATCTACATTATAATTGGAATTATGGTTGCTGTGTTGGGCACCATTCGAGGCATCGTGTCCACTTCCCATCTCATTCCCGTCGTTCTGTTTGTTCCATACAAATAATACATGTGTCATAATCCTTGATCAGTTGAGGTCCGCCACCTGTGGTCAGTGAAAAAGGGCTTATCCTTCGGAGATAGGTTAGGGAGGAGAATAGAACCGACTACCTATCCCACAACATAAAGGTGCCTTTTCCACTTAACCACTTCTCCCTTAATTTTAATTTGAAAACCCTATTTTCCGCCGATCTATAGAGGTTGTGAAGAATTGTTTGTTGTCCCCCTCTATTCCCGCCCCACCAGCCTGTTGCGTAGACATCGCTGAAGGCCAGCCAGCATTGTCCATGCACTCGGGAAGAAGCAAAACTCAACATAATTTTAACTATTTCGCAATATGTGTGATATTGTATTGATGAATAAGTATCATAATTGTTTACCGATATCAAAAAGGACATTGGTTGGTGACATTGTTAGCAAATTTACTTGGAATATTAGGTAATTTGTCTCTTCCTATGTGTCTGGACAGTGCTGGCTGGCCTACAGCGTGTCTACGCGGCAGGTCTTGGCAGCGTCCATAGCAAAAGACAACAATCAATTCTTCACAACCTCTATTGATGGCTCTGTTGATGAATGATATAAATTTTCTTCTTTGTATCTTTTTTCGACACATTTGTCTTAAGAACCCCAGATAAGCCCAACTTAAGATTGGCAATCATTATTGGCGGAATCAACCAATTAGCCCTCTAGTGGTAACGGGCCCTCGCTCGGTCCCACTCACAGATGTGGTCCCACTCCATCCAGGCAATACAGTCCTCTTCTGGTTTGTTGTTTTTATTGCACTTCTCTTCATGCCAGTCAAAACAAAGCAACACAAGCACGTGGCCAAGAGATTTGGTCAAGATCTCCCGTTATTAATTATCTATCCATCTCTCGCTAGGTCCGCCGTTCTCCATTGGCGTGGTGGATCCTCAGCCCCGTCCAGATCATATATATCATGGTGGAATTCTTCCCAATTGGACCTTGGCCCCTGGCACCCTCCGATAACGGCGGCGATCCTCTGACTCGGGAAGACCCAGGAGGCGATGCTTGCCTAGCCGTAGTCCCCGTGGGAAAGGAATTCCATCTGAAAGGCCGCTGCGCCGTGAGTGTGTGGAGTCCGGGCCACGGAATTCGAGTCCTAGGCTGGTCCATGACCCACCTCCAACCCGCTCAAATCGTGTCATCACCCCGCGGTTCCAGTCTCTTGGCCATCGAGGCCTTTGAGACCGTTGAAGAGTCCGCGAGAAAGCCCAGTCGGAAAAAAGTGAAGCCCAATGTGACCCCAGAGGCGGACCAAGACCCGATTCGGTGCCGTATTCGCTCCTTGATCTCCGCCGACAAACTCTCCGACGAAAGACTGGACGCGCTCATCCCTCAAGCCGCATTAGTGTATTGTCAAGCCGTGAATTCAAAGTGGCAAGTCCGATTGGAAGCCACGCTGCCGCACGTCGTCAATATCTCCCTGTTTGGTCGAGATGCCCCCAATCCAACCCTCTCGTCTCGGGCCGCTTCAATCGTGGAAGCCGAAAAGCGGCTCAACGTGACCTTGCTTGAGCCGGGATCCGTGCATTCGTTTCGTTTATTCACGCCCCATCAGGAGTGGGATTCGATCTGGTCACTTCCTGACAAGAATCCGTCGAGTGAGTTATCCGTTTCTCAATTTAGACCGACAATAGAAGCGCTCCTCTAAAACGGTGTCCGTGCATATTTTGTCTTCAGGTTCCCCTCCACGGATCTTTGTGGCCGGAGGCAAAGGTGTGGGCAAATCCACGTTATCCAAATGGCTCTCCCATCGATTATTGAGTCACTATCCCAGAGTGGTTTGGGTTGATCTCGATCCCGGTCAATCCGAGCTCACTATACCTGGTAACGAAATCTTGATCGAGCTAATGAAGCGATGGAAGTGCGATGAAGCAATCATTCGTTATTTTTCTCAGGATTTGTTTGCGTCTCGGTTCTGGAATCGCCTCTTTTGGGACCCAACTTCACGCATCTAGATTGCCCGCTTCATGTCAGTTTTTTCGTTGGCGATATCGACGTCTGTAACGTGATGAAACGCTACAAAACTGCCTCACGCCTCATGGCCGCTATCCTTCACAAAGACAAAAGTCTGAACCAATACCCTTGGGTGATCAACAATTTAGGCTTCACCGGCTCGATTGGGCTCTCGATTTTACGTGATGCTTTGTTTACGTGGCGTCCGAGCATCCTCGCATCAATCACAAGTGTAAGTCAACGCAAGAACTATCCCACGGACCTGATGGCTTGGACGCGACAATTGGGTTTGCATCAAACCCGCGTTATTCGATTGCCGGCGGTGCCAGAGCGAACTTCCGCCGATTGGCAAGCCGATTCTCGTCCCACCCAATGGGGCTTGCCTGAACCTAAGAAACTGCGAGAAATAGTGCTCCTGTCGTTTTTGGCACATTGGCCTCATCCTCTCAAGGAGATGGAACCGTATGTCATTTCATTGGACACCATTCGGGTGAACATTCTGGACCGAAATGTGGGTCCCAGTCAGCACTCTCGGGCTCAATATTTGTTTCGAATGAATGCGTCCATCGTGTCACTAGAGCGCGATCGATTGTCTTCAAATGATCCGGAAGGTAATCCCAGTCTCAGTTTAGGCGTGGGCATTATTCGTGGGATTGATGTTGAGCGTAACGAAATTTACGTTGTGACCAATTTAAGTGATCAATCTGTGTTGGATACGATAAGTTGCATCACTGTTGGAATGATACGATTACCCGACTCCGTGTTTCTGGACCAATCCTCAAAACTTGGGCTACCCTATGTGGGTGGGACTCTTTTCCAAACCCCTTTATCTCAACCATGGATCAAGGGAGGACGTCCCCGGAATTAGAAGCGAACACTTTCGTACGGTTATAAAATTGTTGATAAATAAAATTGATGAATGATAATTTGAATACTTGTCAACAAAAGAGTCAAATTCAACTTCAAACCTAACTCATCTCAAACCTTTTCTCGGCTGTCCCAGCTCCTATCAGGTCAAACCAAGTCTGTATTTTATTATTTGAAAAACTGCGATGCACACTATGATCTATTTTTGTGCTACTTTTTAATGTGATATCATGGGCTATGTGTGACCTAACTACAACGCAACTTTTTGAAATATCTTCCCTCCTTTTCTGTTCAATCAGTGTTCTAAGTGGTAACAAGTAAGCTTGTCCCAGGAACTGAATATGCTAAAACCGAGATGAGACGAAAATGGTTGCTGAATTGTGGGCACAAGAGAAGATGGAACAATCCAGAAAAGGATGAATTCATGTCTCTTAAAATCGAAGCATGAAGAGCCGGCCGACACCTTGGGGAACAAGAAGAGTCCTCAATTTATGGCCAATTACATGATCGAAGAAAGGTCCTCATTTTTTTCCTTTTTCCACACACTCAACACTACGCCTGCTTATGTTTTGTTTTTGTTAAGGAGTCAGTATATCACTGATCGAGGATGTTCCATGAAGGAAATTCCCGCTCCTTGCCACGTTTTTGTTGCAAATGGTATTTTTTGGGAATTGTAAGACGCTAAGTTTCGATTCCAAAATGTTCAGTGTTTTGAAGGTGGCATTCAGCCGGGATCGAACCCCAGCACATCTGCTCGGCAAACGTACGCAGTACATCCTACGCCGTGCCTCACCCACACGTCTGCTTGTGTTAATAGACACTATGTATTTGGGTTATGGGGTTGTTCAACGAAAACGTTTGTTGATGACATTTCAGAGCAGAAGATCAGATCTTTAGAAAACTAATCCTAATGCCCTGCGGTCTTTTTCTCATCCACTTCACTTTACGAATGAGAAAGGATGACACGACTCCAATTCTTACCCTGATGTAGGATAAGCAAAAATCATGGACACAAACTGGCAGAGATCCAAATTTCCCGATTTTGCCTTTCACCAGTTCAATAAAGTCAGCTCAAAACATTTCCTAAGTTAATCTTTGCTCAAAAATGACGGATACGTCCACTCTCCGACGCAATGGAAGTCACCAGACTATTCAATCAGACCACCGTGGTCAATTTGGCAACCTTTGGCGCCACGTTCAAAGCTTGAACTCGTACCCTCAAATCCTAATTGACTTCCAAGCCAAGACGTCCAATTACGAGCGGATCCGATATGCCTTACCATTCTTGGAGTGCGTGAAATTGGTGCCCATTTTCAAGCTCAAAGACCCAACGTTGGCAGAAACTAATCGTCTGAAAGGAAACGAATTCTTTAAGAAGAAAGATTTTACCAATGCTATGCGACTCTACAATACTTGCATTCTTAATGCACAACACGAATCGGACGTAAGTTACTGAGAAGCTCTAGACAGGCTTGAAACGTAGCTCATTTTCCTCACTTTATTTCAACAGCCGGACAAAACGTTGAGCTTGGCCGTGGCCAATCGCTCCGCATGCTGGCTTCATGTGAATGAGCCTGAAATGGTTATTCGAGACATCCAATATGCCATTGCTATGGGCTACCCCGACAAACAAAAGTACAAGGTAAATTGTCATCTACACCCCGATAACAACCGAGGTAAAAAAAAAGAATCATCTTCAATTTTTGTAGCTTTATCTTCGCTTGGCCAAAGCTCAAAGAAGTTTGGGACAGCTATCCAAAGCCCTGACCTCGCTCATGATTGCCAAATCAACCCTGACCGCTACCGAAGAAGGCAATATCAAAGTAGCAGCCTTAAAACAAATCATTCACGACCAGGAAGAAATCAAAGCCGAGACTGCTCATCTTGTCGAGATGAATGATCGTTCCAAACATTCGACCCAATCTCAAGAGCCACCTTCGTCAGAGGCCAAGGAAATCGAGGGTCGAATTCGAGTTGACTTTGATGCCAACGTCGGTCGACATATTGTAGCTGATACTGATCTGGAAGTCGGCGATATGATTCTGCAAGAGCCTCCCTACGCTTCTGCTCTTTATCCCGAGCAATTTGGGTCGCACTGTCAGGAGTGCTTCCAGCCCTTGAAGGCCTTCATTCCCTGCCGAACTTGCAGTGGAGTGGCATTTTGCTCGGCAGAATGCGCTCAAAAGGGTGAGGTGTATCATAGCGTGGAATGTCAATTCGCCGAGGCATTAAGGGGGTTTGGATGTAGCCAAGTAGCGCGTTTAGCCCTCCGAATGATCTCGCAGCGAAAATTTCATGACATGATGGCCTTGAAGATGCAGCTTCAAACGGTCAAGACCGACCAAGAGACTCCCTGTAATTTGGACCCGTATGTTCAAGTGTACAACTTGTCCGGCAATGAAGACCAACGAGAGACTGATGACCAATTGGAGAGAGCTCTAATGGCCTGCCTTTTGCTACAGACCCTAGAAAAAGGCGGCTATTTCCCCGCCCATTTTTCTGATTTTGAGTACGTGTTCATCGGCTCGCTTTTGTTACGCAATCTTCAAGTGTTGCAATTCAACGCTCACGAAGTCTACGAGATTCTCCGACAAGACCTTGTCAGTTTGACCCCGAGTAAGAGTCATCAAATTGCATTGGCCATTTATCCGAGGGCCTCTTATTTCAACCACTCATGTCATGGAGAAGTGGGTCGATTTTTCACGGGCAAAACGATGGGTCTCCGCGTCCTCAGGCCAATCAAGAAAGGCCAGGAAATTCACGACAATTACGGCCCCACTTTCTACTTAAAAGCTTTCAATGAGCGCCGTAGGGAGCTTGACGCTCGTTATTGGTTCCAATGCGGATGTACTCCATGTCTGGAGAATTGGCCGTTGTTGGCTCGCTTGCCCAAGGCCAAACCCGACCAAGAAGTTGAGAACGCCTTTCAAAACGGATGTGAACATATGAAAAATGGCCAGGTTGAATCAGCCATCAGCGAGTTCGCTAAGGTGATGCATCAGGAACGCAAGCTTTCAGAGATGAAAATGCCCTCGCAAGGTTACATCAAAGCCGAAGATAAGATACGAACTTGCATTTCAAATTGTGGCAAAGCCGTGTTTATTCAAAAAATGCTCAAATGAACAAGACGTTTACCAGATTATCAGGTCGCGAACCCACTCTTCCAGACTTAACTCTTCTAATTTGCGTGAAGTTAAATCTATCATTTCCTTGGGCCTTGAGATTTCATCACAACTCGACCCGCGATTGAGGTTTGAGGCTCACATTTCGGACTTCAAATCCCTTCAACTTCATGAGCAAGTTGAGCTCTGTTCGAGTCAAACCCGAGATATCCATCCGTTCTAATTCTAAGTGATTAGAATCCGAGAAAATCAATTCTGGCGATTTCTGACCGGGTACTTTGTGGACGGCAGTTCCCTGGTACAAAGTTTGAAAGTCCTCCTCGATGAACATTTTGATTTCAGGGAGCTTTTTTAAGCGTCATCCTCCACAAGATGCGATGGTGGCGAAAGATATGGTTGGCACAACGTTCTTTTCACTCTCCTTGTCATCAAGGTTGACAGCCCACGTGATGGCCAAAGTCCACGAAGCAAGCAAAAATGGCCAAAGAAGGATCCTTCTCATGACTGAAAATTCATTTCTCAGCTCGGCACATTTTTGCCGTGCATCTTCTCGAGTATTGAGTTACAACTCGCTAGCTTTCTCCGACAAAATGTGAGTGAAAGGAAAGGAGGAGGAAGAGAAGGAGGACTTGAGGTTCCACGGCTTAACTACCACCAAAGTGCTGCCTGAATCAGGGGGTATTTTGTCTTTTAGATCAAGTGCACGAGATGTAGTTAGAAACATGCGCCGACCTGTTAGGTAACGTGATGACTGATGAGTGATCAATACCGGAAAAAGTTAATCGATTGCTACATACTGTAGCTGTTTGGTCGAATAATGGACAAAATTCCGGCAAATAATAAAAGAAATAGAAAATCAGAGAAAACTTTCATCTTGCTTCATCCTGGAAAAACACTCAAAGTAGGAAGGTGATAGATACTACACTGATACTAAAATACTAAAGCCCTGTCGTAATTTTGATTCAAAATATTTCAGTAATGTTAGAATGTATTTGAACGATT
>CM021313.1:2521850-2552870 GCA_010645155.1 Tigriopus japonicus
AATCCTAAACAAACTCAACGTACCGTACGTACTTTGTTCTTGACGCGAGCGAACGTCGTTTCTTCTGAGCACGCGGTCGCCCTGAGTTTTTGAAGCTAGCGCAGCTAGGCCAAGTGGTGTCACTTTTCTCTCGCCGACGGTACGGGCCAATGCGACATCTAGTCATTATATGATCTGTGGTTACAACTCGCTAGCTTTCTCCGACAAAATGTGAGTGAAAGGAAAGGAGGAGGAAGAGAAGGAGGACTTGAGGTTCCACGGGCTTAACTACCACCAAAGTGCTGCCTGAATCAGGGGGTATTTTGTCTTTTAGATCAAGTGCATGAGATGTAGTTAGAAACATGCGCCGACCTGTTAGGTAACGTGATGAGTGATCAATACCGGAAAAAGTTAATCGATTGCTACATACTGTAGCTGTTTGGTCGAATAATGGACAAAATTGTGGCAAATAATAAAAGAAATAGAAAATCAGAGAAAACTTTCATCTTGCTTCATCCTGGAAAAATACTCAAAGTAGGAAGGTGATAGATACTACACTGATACTAAAATACTAAAGCCCTGTCGTAATTTTGATTCAAAATATTTCAGTAATGTTAGAATGTATTTGAACGATTTAACATGTACTAGGTTAGGCACCCTTGAAAATCCTGTTTGATATGATGTCGACCAAATTGGAGGGTGTGGACGGCTCAAAGTTTTCCGCAATATCAGGGAAGTCTATTCTTTACCTAAAAGTTAATGGGCTCTTGAATTATGACGGACAATAAAATTTCAATTGCATTTTAGCTGGCAGTGTTGACACAGAACTCGCCTTTCTCCAGGACCTTGTAATATATGATTCTTGTTATTTATTGGTTTTTGTGGTTTGAAGCGAGGCAGAATTCTGCATGAAGAAAACGCCTGACGTTAAAGCAAGACTCGCTGTTCCAACAATAGGTCGGTTGTTGAGGTAGTTTTGAAGTATGGTAGAAGCATATCTAGAAGCATAAAAGAAGCATGAACGAAGCATATGAGGTGAAGTAGAAATAACCATGCTAGATCAAGTTTCGCTACATAAGCCGCGATTGAAAAACGCAGCCTTTGTAGCGAAACTTGATTGAGCATGGTTATTTCTACTCCATTTGATGTGCTTCTTTCGTACTTCTAACTATGCTTCTACTATATTTCCAAACTGCCTCAACAACCGACCTAGTGACGCTTGAACCGGGGAGGTTAAAAGACATTCGTAATACAATTCTGCAGACTTAGAGCAGACCAATTTGCAGATGATTTGTCCATCTTCAATTTGGAAAAAAAGTCCCTTTACCAACATTCGTAAACATTTTCTTCCCTATCTAAAACCCCCCATTAGATTTGATCATGCTCATGCTCAATGCGATCATACTCATACTCAGTTTTTGTTCCGGTTCCTGATTTCTTAAGTGAGTCAATCCACGAACACTTTAAGCCTGCTATTCTTTTTATTTTTGACGCATAAAAAAGGTGTGAAGTACGTGACAAGTTCGAAACAGAAATGGGAATGGATGCACAATGTACCAGTAGAAACAAACCACACACACAACTCAATCACGGCCTGAGAAGAGAGGTAGGTCTGTACTGGTCCATTTGGAACACTAATCTTGATTACACTTCTGCAATCCAAACTAGACATGACTAAAAAAATCACTCTCATCTCAAATAATGCTCAAGTAGCGAGTCAACCAGGCGTTCATTGGCCAATGTTAATGCAATTAATCCAACTCCGTCCCCTGCAGAATACATTGTAGATAGCCTGTCTTTCTATGAAACCAATGATTGGAAGGGTTCCTTCCGTTCAGAACCGACTTGGGGAAATGAGACTGGTGCCAAACGACGTCAAAAAGGGCCTTCTGCTAGTTTCACTGTTATTTTCCTTCCCCCTCCTCTTCTTCTTATCCTTCCCTTCGTTTGCCAGATCATCAGATGTGAAGGCCATCCCAGAACATGGCCTGTTGCTTCTTCGCTTATGGGATGTCTTATCATGTCCCAGCTTTTCCTAAAGCATTTTTATGGCAATCGGTAAAATTCACGCAAAATTAAAAAAAAACTAGACTAGGAGCGGAAGAGCAACACAAATCTCGCTTCTAGAGAGTCCTTTCCTCAACCTCGTAAGTTCAATTCACGGTACGAGAGTCTGAAGACCAGAACCGATCCAGGTCAGAGGCCTTGTTCCTTCTGGATTCAAGGCAGTCACAAAAACTGCGATCCTTCGTCTTCCTCCCGCGTTCCCTTATTCCGTCAGTGAACGACTTCCTTTCCTTGTAGCGCACGCAAGGCCAAACCGAGAGCTTGCTAGCACCTCTCGCTTGAAA
The DNA here is from genome assembly GCA_010645155.1 of Tigriopus japonicus. NCBI lineage: Eukaryota > Metazoa > Arthropoda > Copepoda > Harpacticoida > Harpacticidae > Tigriopus > Tigriopus japonicus. The sequence goes on from CM021313.1 coordinate 2,524,181, forward strand.
AAGAGATCCACCAGCAGAACAACCACGACTGGTAGGTGCGTTGAAGCCCGATACCCACTGATGACCGGGGAACTATCCACCGAGAGCCTCAGAGAAAGTCATGGAAGGAGCTCAAGCACACAAGGGACCGTCAGACACAAGAGAGACACTCAAAGGGAAACAGAGAGTGAGCATGTTGGCTTGCCTATTCTCCATGAGACATTGGTCCTTCTACACCGTGGTTCTGTGGGCTTGCTTGCTTCAGAGCAGAGGACGAATCATCATTGTAATGTGTGCCAAGTTATACCCGCGAGAGGAAACCAGAAGGCTGGTATTGATTGGTTAGCCCCTGCCGGCCGGACAGCCTTGGGACCGTGGTCATTACAGTAGCCTTAAGACTGAGTTCGACTTGGTGGAAATGAGCCTCAAAATGAGCAGATATGGCAGCATCCTACTTATGTAGTGGGGCACGCGACACATTTCCTAGGCTTAGACGGGGGATCCTCCAGTGCTACAAGAGTTGAGCGAGTGGGTCAATCAAGCATTGGACCATGATTTGTCATTGGTAGGTGATCTCCCCTTGCTTCAAAATGTTGTGCTGTGGTCGTGAAAAGGATTCCGGGAGGGACATGAAGTCCGCGCAAAACACGCCCTCCCGACAACCAATGAACATGCCCTACCCGCCACAACAGAAGCCGCAACCTCAACCCGGTTTGGCACCGCCCCCGTTGAGCCAGTCCATCCGCCACCCAGGAATGATGCCCATAGCACAAATGAACAACAGTTTTGACGATCAGGGGAAAAAGGTGAATTGTTGAATTTCAGGTTCATTTTGTCTTGGAGAAGAACTTTTCTTAAGTTACTTACCATTTTCTCCTCAGCCAAGCGGAATATCCGAAGAGGTTTTCCGTCAGTTGGAAACGGTACAAAATCGCTATGATTCTACGACTGCAGAAGCCTTTCGGATGGTCCAGAAATCAGGGGAAATGGTCGTTCGAACTTTGGATCCCAGGCAATTCATTCGCTTAGCAAGTGAAACTGCCCCCAAAATCAACATTGACACAAACGTAAGTGCCATGAGTGTGGATCAAGAACGCAATTGAATGTTTTATTGCAACTGCTTTCAATTTTAGGACCCCGATTCCGTCACCACATTTGTGGAGATTGTCAAACGACCGGGTCAAACTCTTGGTCTGTACATTCGTGAGGGCAACGGAATTGATCGCACAGACGGGGTATTCATTTCGCGAATCGCAATTGATAGTGCCGTGTATAGCAGTGGTTGTCTCCAATTGGGAGATGAAATTTTGGCAGTGAATCTCGTGGATGTCACACGAATGAGTCTCGATGACGTAGTGATAATTATGAGCATCCCCAGACGTCTCGTTTTGACAACAAGACGATCTCGCATTCGAGGTTATTTGGGCAACGGTCAAAACGGAGGGTTTGTGGACAGTGGGAAAGCTACTCCACCTGTGGTAGTCTACAAAGGAGACCGAAATGACTTGGGAACGTATCATCGAGGCGATTACGACAATAATCCAGCAGACTCTCCTCGAGGACGTGATTATATGCCTTATAGAGATTCGAGAACCCTTACCTGGGATCGAAATCCCAAACCTGATCGAAATGATCCCAAGTATTTCCCTGTCAACAGCCTTCCCCGTCAAAGTGTTCCTCCCAATGGTCGGACCGTGGGGAATGGAGCCCGTCCCTATGTTGGCAATGCAGTAAACGACACCTACCTTCCCAGTGGACGAACGGACGATTCCTCAGTGATGCCCCCTCCAATGCGTGAGCTCAATACAGGTTATCCTCCAATGGAAACCAGATACATATCCAACTCAAATGATAATGGATATGGGTACACCGGTCCGGCTGTAGTTCCCCCCGACTACAATAACTATGGTGCTGAAGACGATCCAAGCTTGCCTGGGCGGGGACAACGACTCCTTCAACGGATGGGAAGCGATCCCTCGGCCCATTACTCAAACTCAATGGGTCGTCACTCAGTCTCGAGTCCCTCCGGTGGGAGGCGAGCAAATACCTTGCAGTATCCGTCACGACATCAGTATTCAAGAGGATCTCTCGGATCTGCACAACCTCGTTCTCGTAATTACTCTGGCTTTGATTATGCGTCGGACACCGAGGCATTGCAATCCCCGGGCATGTCTATGCGGATGTCTCGAACTGCTGGACGGGGTTTCCCGGTGTCATCTACTAGGTCCAGTTCTTTGCCACGCACCTTCCAACGGGAAGCCTTGCTGAGACATCCGGAACTGAGCATGGAAATGGATCGTCTCATTCCTGATCCAGGAAATCTCTCTGGATTATCAACTGATGATCAACTAAGTGACCCTGGAGCTAATTCGGCCCCTGAATCGATTGTTACTGCCAGGAGAAGAGGTAAGAATCTCACATAGGGCAATTGAAGTGTGACTTTGTTGTGCCTTTTTATGGCACGAGAGCGTCGACATCTGCCCCGGCTTGCTCGAACTGTGCATGTACTTGAAAAGACAAAAATTCAGCATTTCTCAAGCAAATGTGCCAAACTTGCAACATAATTTCCTATTTGATGTAGCTAAACTATCATTACATTGCTAGAACAAGTCAATGCAACATATTTTGCACAATTTCTTGCATTATGTCTAGTTTTGTCTCTTTGGAAGTGCATGCATAGTGCAAGTTGGTCGTGGCAGATGTCGACGCTCTCGCTCCATGAAAAGACACAACAAAGCCACACTTCAATTGCCCTATTGTCTTCGAAAGATTTTGTTTCGAAAGATTTCTATTGAATTAGAAAAAGAACATTCAAAATATAGTGCAATCCATTTGGATCAAGCACTAGGGTTTTTATTCAAAACCATTCTCTAATGTTCAAGAAAAATTGAGTGTCTTGATGTCGAATGCAAAGTCTAGTTTCTTAGCCCCGTTTTCGAAATATAGTACTTCTTCTACCAATTGCCAAGAGTATTTTTACTTTTTGAAAAATAAAGCTTAGCTGATTGTTCGGTTGAAATGTTTTATTGGTTTGCCAATTTCCTCTAATCATAATTTGCAAATTTCTGAGCACCGAAACAAAAAATGAAAGCCATTGGGTGAGAAATAGTGATGGGTTTTTAATGGAACATTGAACAAACTTTCGGCTATGTGAGTAAAAGTTACAGAAGATCGTCTAAGTTATTTTTGAGCACCCAAAGATTTCAGTGATTTTTGAAAACAATAGAAGAAAATCTATCTATCTTCATTACAGCATTGAAACATCAACAATATTTTTACTTTATTCAAGTAAAAATTTATTTATTCTTATGGTTGTTTGAGTAAGTCAAAGTTTTTGTCCGCTCAGCCTGGTCGAGAGAGACAACCGTTACAACCAACAGTTGTCGGTTTTTTGCGAAACCTAACTAAACCTTCTCAAATTCCTCGATGCACGAAATGGATAATCTCGCAAGGAATTGGAAGGGCATACCAAATGACTTTTTTCAATATTCAAATATTCCATTGCTAGAACCAGAGGTTAAATGTTGGGAGGGGAAGGAGGAAGCTGAAACTCGTGAGAGTTTCATTTCATCATTTCATCATCACACTTCATTTCATCATTATGTTATTGTTCAGGTTACCGATCTCCATCTTCCTATTCTGCAATGGGGGCTGACGCCTATCAAAACCGAGGAGGACGATCCGCTTCGAATGCTTTAGCTTTACATCCGAGGAGAGAAATGAGACGAACCCCATCCACAAGTGCAATTTATGAAACCCTAAGACGATCTCGAGAATTGAGGGAAACCTTAAGCCGACCCTCTTCGCGATTATCATTTGACAATATTCCTGACAAATTGAGAGACCCCGTGGTAAGTTCAACACTAGACGATGACCTTTTGAAAAGACATTCTTGTAGTTGACCTTGCAATTTTTGAGCCTGCGCTTTTGTTATACAGGCTGATTCGCAGTATTACTCCGATTCCGAACATCATTACACTGGATCAACCTATGGCCAACGGCAAGAGCTTCGCCGCTTGCGAAATCGCACAATCTCTGGCTTGGAACATCTGCGATCCTCCACCGATGATCCCAATATTCCATCAAGTCGGCCCTCTTCCGCTCAGGATCGAGTCATTACACCCTCATTCGCCAACGAGAAAGATAACGGCCAAAGCTTCATCGACTTCAACCCGGCTGGTGAGTTTTACTAGTCAATCACTTCACGAATGAAGGTGATCTTTTGTTCCACAACCAGTAGCCAAATTCTCCTTTGTTCCGGACGTAGATTTCATCAAGTATAAATCAGAGGCCATTCCTGAAAATGGCGGCGTTCGCTTGAGTGGCATCCTGAATTTGCATCTATTGGCGGGTCGAGGACTACGTACAGGGGGCCGCTCTCGGCGAATTCGAGATCTCTACTGCGTGGTGGAAGTGGACCATATTCACAAAGCGCGAACAGTGGTCCGCAGTGGCGGCATCAACTTTGATTGGGATGAACGGTAATAGTATAAGTTCTAGTCACAATTTTGATTGACGATGTGTCAAAAACAAATCCTCAATTTCCAGGTTCGACTTGGACATGGCCAATAACCTCGAGGTTGAGTTCTTGGTCTACTCGTGGGATCCCCAGTTACGCCATCGTCTTTGTTACCGCGCTTCACTACGCTTGGCCACGCTCTTTGGTAAGGGGCAAACCTTTCAGCAAGTGGCACTTCGTCTCCATCCGGCAGGTACATTGTATCTCACACTGAGCTTCCTGCCACTCACCGAGGCCTACGATCGTGCTCGATACCAACAAGCCGGTCAAAAACTATTTGGCGTGGATCTTGAGACCGTGTTGGAGCAAGAGGCCAATGGGTACCTGGTGCCCACCATTTTGAAGCGTTGCGTGGATGAAATCGAGCGCCGCGGTTTAGACATCATTGGGATCTATCGTCTCTGTGGAGCGGAAACCAAGAAGAACATGCTCCGTTTGGCATTTGAAGAGGCACCGGAAACGGTAGACCTAAGTTCGGAGAACGTGCCTGATATCAATGTCATCACTGGTAAATTTGTCTCTTAACAATTGACACGAGAAATCACGCGTTTTTCTACATTTGCAAATTTGTCTTTATTTCACAGGGCTGGTGAAAGAATACTTGCGAGAGTTGCCTCAGCCTGTGTTCACCAATTGTTTGTATCAAATGCTAGTGGATGCCATGGGCGTGTTCTTGCCGCACGACCCAGATGGGAACGCCAAGTTGGTTTTCTCAATTCTGGACTGTCTTCCCAAAGCCAACAGGGTAAATTTGATCAAATTTATGTGATATTAATTTTGCTTGACTTTTACTCTCCTTGTCCCTTCCTTGACATAAATCTCTGGATATTTTTTTTCAGAACTGCCTGGTGCATATCATGGATCATCTGGCCCGAGTAACTGCCCAATGTACCCGAAACAAGATGAACCCGCAAAACTTGGCCATTTGCTTTGCCCCAGTGCTCATGCTTGAGATGAATGATAGAAATCCGGCCGCTGTGCCAAACATATCAGAGCCTATACAAATCCTGAAGTATCTCATCGAAATCTGGCCCAAAACTCAGGAATAGACGTCGCCCGTGATAAGCAAGGAAACCGGAGGCCTCAATCACAAGCATGTAGCACCTCAACTTTCTGAAACAGGGCCCGTTAAGGTGCCACGGTGTAATGAATTACCAAGAAGGCAAGGGCCAATCCATTTTTGCCCCACCTTTCAATCCAAATCGTCAGCAAAGTGGGCGAACTTTAAAGGGTTGCACCACATATGCGAACAACATAAACGAATGTCAACCAACCCCAACCAACTAACCAACCAACCACAGTCTCCTTGCATGGAACACAAAAGGGGCAAAGAAACAGTCATTCCTGATCCTTCCACTCGTGATAAGACATTTTGATTATTATGTTAAATTATTGTCATCAACACTCTTTTTATTGGAATGATTATTCTACTGAATTGCTAACCACACTACTCCACTCAATTATCATGAATTGTTACAACCATTTACACCCTTCCACAACGCTTCTAATTCACCAACCAAATCTTGTTATGAATCACTCATCATCTCCCCATGATACGTTTTCAATGCACTTTTTCATATTTTGCTACTTGTACTTGCACACCGCACGACTCTAAACACCACATCTCCCTTGTTATCATCCTCGACTGATGCTGTCACAATAATCAATACTCATTTTCATTTTATTATTGTTACCACTAGTATCATTTCCAGCAGTATTTTAGCATTATTTCCACTACCATGCCAATCATACTTACAATTCTTGTTATCATGATCAGTTTTTTAATCACACTCCAACCACAACCAGAAACGTCCCTGGGTTTTTTTTTTCGAAACTGTTTTCCCCCTCTCTCTCTTCTTAAATGGTTAATCAACCTAACATGTGTACTGCGGTATATGTCTTAAGCTCTGACTAGCATCACGGTTTTGGTTCATTCGTCCATCATGCACCCGTTTCAAATTTTTGCTCTTGTTAGGAATAGGAGCAAAATTGTTTTTTTTTTTAGATCGTACCTTTACACACATATCAAGTGATCAGATCCTTCAAATCCCCTTTGTTTCCGACGTTTCATTGATGGGAGTAGGGATAGATTGTGAGTACCTTACTCGGTAAATATATTCACACCAGTTCACTCACCAACCTCATGAAGAACAGTCACATTCGAATAATTCGACACATGTCGTTCCACGTTAGCTGACTAGTTTGTTTTGATTGGCCCAAGTTTAACCAGAGATGTTTTTGGTTGTCATTGTTGTTATTTCACTCTAACTCGCGATCTTTTTGACTCCTCTTGACCCTGTTATTTTAATTCAAATATTCTTATTATATTTATGGTCGAGGAGACTGTACATAAACAAGCTTGTGTTACTAAGAAAAGCTCCTTGTATGTTACAAGTTGTTAAACGAGTTGAGATGCCCCTATCATTGCTATTGTTCACCATTACGTAACAAATGACAATAATACGAATCCTGCAACATGAAATGTACATTTCACACATCCAAATGTCAATCCACTGCCAAAATTGTGTGCACTTTTAAGAGTAGCAAGTATCTACGCACCTATAGAGAGAGAGACCCTCAAAACAACCGATACATGCCAAAACCAGGCATTGATCGTATTTGATCGGCAACGATCTTTCTAGCTAGTCCATCCTGTCGTCGTCATGATCGTTCATTTGAGTTATCGCATCCTCCTTGTCGAAACTAATCTACAGATTATCATTTTTATCTAAACATATATTTCACTTGTTACCGTCATCATCTGCATCTACTGCTAAGTTGACAGTTGTCAATAGTTTCATCATTCTTAATGCTATTACTGAATGAAAACAACAATATTAGAACACATACCACCTCTTTCCCTAGACATCAACGCCATTATCAAAGTCACTCACAAATCTACACACGCCACTAATCACTTTCTTCAACAAAAACAACTACCAATCGTTGGAAAACAAATGCTGAGACAATTAATATAATTGACGATTATTATTGCTGAAAATACTAATACAATTTGTTATAACTTGCTAAGAAGTCTTGTTTTGTGTTGCGAATTCAAGCTATTGAAATACGGCAGGTGCACATAGATATGTGCGTACTACTGCATAATGTTGGTTGTCTATGAGGCATGAAATTGTTCGATTCTAAAGGTTTAAATAAAGTCTCTTGGGAACTTCTAAGCCGCCCTTAGAACTTGTTCCTAGCCCGCTCGATCCAATCTCTCATATGAGTTGTACGAGTGTAGACACCGGGGAAATCCGCTTTTCCGCAACCAATTCCCCACGAAACCACGCCCACTTGCACCCATTTGTCGCCTTCACCAATCATGAAAGGTCCGCCACTGTCACCCTAAAAAATCGAGGAGGTTGATTTGAGAAATCGGGAATCTAAAATGTATGTGGTCTATGATCCGGAGACCAATTGACTTACATTGCAAGAGTCCTTGCCCTTTTTGCCCGCACACATCATGAAAGGCTTAATTCCAGCAGGAGACACGCCTTGGTAGATCTTGTCGCATTCGGCGTTATCCCAAATCTTCATGGTCAATTCTTGCAGAACATCAGGTTGAGGTCCATTTTCGCGAAGACTTCCCCATCCTACGACGGTACCTAATTTTTCAGTATAGAGATCCTGGCCACTGGGCAAGCACACTGGTCGAATCGTGTCATTCTTTGACAAAGGGACGGCTTCTTTCATGGTGATCAACGCAATATCGTCATACTGAAACAGATCAACGACATTTTTGTAGTTGGATCCCACGTATCCATTATTCTTTGGTAAAAAGAAAGAGCGATTGGGAAAATACGTGACATTCTTTGAAAGATCTTGCAACAAGAGGTAGAACGAGTACATTTTCCGCCTACGTTTGTCTGAATTTCAAAGACGCATAACTTTGAACTCCATCGTTCGATTGAGCTGAAAATTGGTAGGCGAAATTTTTGTGATATCAAAAGCAGCTCCTCTAAAATATATATTATCGTGAATGGGAGCAAAGATGAAAAAGAATCGGAAATTGTCATCGCAGTCCGGCAGTGGTGAGGTCAATGCACCAACCCAAGGACTTACAAATCATAGAACCCGATTTCTATTGCAGTACCTTGATTTTGCACTGCTTCCTGTTTTACTTGAAAGATCCTGATTTTTCCAACTCAAGAAAAAACGGTCCGTCCTCTGTTTGAATGAATATCTCTCATCAGTCCCATGTGTCAATTTTCAGTATTTGTCTCATTTCAAAATTCCAATACCTAACTTCTAACTTTTTTTGGATGAGTAACATATGAGAAACAGAAAAAGACAAGCAAGCAGCTTTGCATACCAGAGTGTCCGAACTAAATCCCACGTGGCGAACGACTCGAGCTGCTGGCGATTCGAAAATGTCAGTTTCACCCCGAGTTCGAATATTGTGCTCGCCAAGGCGGATGGATAGATTTTGCACATCAGAACTAGTTAATCTGAAATAAGAAGTGACAGGTGACTCCTAATTCAGATAACGTTGTTATGTCTGAATTTACTGAGCAACACAATGGGCAGCAGTCAGAATGTGAGTGGAATCAATAAGGGAACCACCACAGAACTGACGCCCTCGAAGGAAAAGAGCGGCAATCCAAGGCCACTCGTTCTTGTCCGCAGGCCACCCATTGACAACACGCAAGGGATGTTCGCCTTCGATTCTTTGGACGGATTCCACGTCGTCGCCACTTTCAGTATATCTGACCGGGTAATGACGTCCGACTCCGCAAACACCATGGCTTCCGCTTGGCGAGCTTTGCGACGGGGGATTTGTGACGGTTGAGGGGGTTGTCGGAGCGGCAGTGGGACTAGGCGTAGAGGGAGGATGAGTGGGTGCTGTTACTGGTGGGTGAGTGGGTGCCATGGGAGGGTGAGTAGGAGCCGTGATTGGAGCTGTCCCAGGGATGGGTTGAACTACACCAGGATGAGCGCCAATGCCTGGAAATAGTCCAGGATGTCCAAAGCCCGGTGTGCCAAAACCTTGAGTTCCTTGGCCAGGTTGGAATGGAAATGTTCCAGCTGGATATTGAGGATTGGTGGGAAAACCACTAATGCCTGGATATTGAGGAGCAAATGGGTATCCACCACCACCAAATTGCCTGGCAGTGCAACAAATTCCAGCCATCGATTGTCTAGTGGAAGGCTCAATAACCAAACAGTTATCCCTCTCGCCCATCATCCAACTTGGCATATCAGCCTTGTAGTGGAGGAGGGGAAAGCAGGATTTCATGGTCACACATTGCCCCGTCCTTCAAAGAGCAGAGCAGCCGCTTTAGGTACTATTCATTGTATTGTTATGTTTTGAAGTTGATCACTTACTCTCCCGAAGATTTGAAGCAAGCATTGCTTCCTCCCGAAGGGAAGGGATTGACCCGAGCCCAAGGCCAATATAGCTGTTTGGCAAACCGTTTCTGAGATGAATAGCCAATTGGATCGGCTGAAAAAGAAGAACTAAATCCATTAAATCTTTCTTGGATCGCTGACGTAGCAAATGAGTTAATGGGTTAAGATGGGTTAAGAAGACAAAAATAATCCCTTGTACAACAATATTCTTCGTGATTTATTTCTAATTCTGTTTTCGAGAACTAATATTCGGACATGATTTTTCTAATCCATGGAATCATTTCGGTGACTCTGGTGTAAACACCGGGATATTGTTGGCGAGCACATCCAATACCCCAGGAGACGATGCCAATTTGACGACAACGATAGTTATCACACGTGAACAATGCTCCCCCGCTGTCACCCTGTAAGACAGATTCAAGAAGATCTGTCAAAATGAGCTTGTTGAGATGGAATGGATTGGGTTCACTTACACTGCAAGAGTCTTTATTTCTTGAAGCGGCACACAACATGCTACTGGTGATGCCTCCGGGAGCATTCGAACCATAGCTGCGTCTGCAATCGTCATTTCTCCAAACTTCAACATCCACTTTTCTCAACTGGGATGATTGAGATCCCTTCTCAGAGGTACTACCCCAACCAGCTACTTGAACAGTTTCTCCAACAAACAATTTACTAGTATCCTCTTCCAAGCAAATGGGTTGCACGGAATCTGAGTATGTGATCGCGTCTGTCATGACTAAAATAGCCACATCGTTGTGCTACAAAAAATCTTTGTCGTCATCAAGAAATGCTAATGTTTCATACTTCGAAGACCTTACCAAAGTGGACGTCTTGAACGATTTATGTCTGATTATGGTTGAGACTCTACTTTGTTGTTCTGGACCGATGGTTTCTCCACGCACACGAAGATCGTGGTCACCAAGATATACTCGCATCTTTTTGACATCGCTCGAGCTAAAGCTGTAAAGCACAATGTCTATGGTATGCAATTGAACTTGTGAGGCTTCAAAGTTTTCTTACTGTTCAATGCAATGGGCTGCCGTTAGAATGTGTTTCTTGTCCAAAAGGGAGCCTCCACAAAATTGACGGCCGTCTTTGAAGAGAGCAACCTTAAAGGTTAAGAATTCGAATTGACCAAAAGCTCTTGTCAACTCAACCAGACTATCTCAAGAATCTCTTATAGTTTACCATGAAAGGAAATTCGTTCGTAATGGCTTCCTGTCCATTGACGATTCTGACTAGATTGTTCACAGCGGGCCGCTTGCCACAATTCTCGTTGATTTGAGCATCCAGAGGGAATTCGTCAAGATCAATGGGTTCGGTATTTTTCAATTCTTCCAATTGATCCAAGAGATCTTGCTTGATGTTTTTCTCGGAACAACATATCCCGAAAACCTGACGGTTGGATTCAATTAAGCCTGCTCCAAGTCGACCCTTCTCTCTTTCTCTTTCAGACCTTACCTGTTTTCCATTGATTGTGTCGTAAGCACACGTGTCATAGGTGCCATAAGAGGCTGTCTCAGTTGGTCCAAAGTCAAACAAACGGAAGTAAGGGTAACACTCCTTGACCGTGGTACACGTTCCATTCCTGAGAAAGGAGCGGAAAATCCACATTACTGCATTGCTTGTAGTACTTAGTCATGCTCTCAGAGTCTACGACGTCGCTTGGACCAAACACTTACTTGCCCTCATTGGTTATGCAGGGATTCCCGAGAAGAGCTGCCACAGGGGCTCCTTGACGGGGTGGGGCAAAGGCGGCGCCAGGTTGCTCCAAGGTTTGTCTTAAGATCGGGGCGACGTTGGGTTGATTTAAACCCCTTTGAGGAGCAAAACCACTCAGTGAAGGCAAGGGCTGGAACAAAGGCACTCCTGGTGTTTGCAGTGGGAACTGTCGAGCTTGACGAGCCTCTGGATTGCCGTTTACCAGCCCTGCCCCGCCACCTCTAAGGTTCTTGGCTAAGGATCCATCATCTCCACTGTCAACTGGCATGAGGAGACAAGAAAGGATTCTCGTTTAGTCCATAAATTCAAGTAGCAACATCGTCGTCTTGATCGTCATCAAGACCGTCATGATCAATCATCACGTGCCATGCTTGATTAGTTTTTGCCAAATGAAATTCAGCTCATGCGTGAGTAGGCAAGCAATGATTTGCGTTTCACTCGGAATAAATCTACGCAAGAACTACAAACAGGAAAGGGCGCACGTTGTTATCAAGCAAAAGCTAGACGACGTTTTTTATATTTTTGATCCAGGAGATGATGGACGGACGGATGGTTCGATTGATGGACAAAGGCGGAAGATGGTGGCGGGGAAGAAGCGGTCGACTTCTCAAACAAACGAGATCTTAGGCAGACGCCGAAACCAGAATTTTCACGCACGATAGATCAAAGACACGATACGGCAGGCCTTTCTTGATGCCAAAGGCGAGGAAAAAAATTAAGAAGAAACTAAGAAACTGCGAAGAGGAGACCTGATGATATCTCAAAAACTAGTCAGACAGGCAAGCAAGCAAGCAAGCAAACACAGAGAGAAGGGCGTCTCCTTTGCACCCAAAAGTTGCTCGAAAAACTTGGCTACCCACACAAGTTTACAAATTTGGTCGGAAAGGGGCCATTCGAACAACGACCCGTCTTTAACGTGCTTCACGAGTCAACGACCCATTACAAAAAGCAAAGCAGGCACAGCCATGCCATTACTCACATTATTCTAAGTTGTTTTGCGAGTTGGGGAGATTTCGACGAACATTGTCGATTACTAGGGTTCAGGTGAAATTATAAACCCTCATGCTATTTTTTTCGAAAAGCAAAGAAATTCGGCATTTTGAACACGTACCTGCACTTGGGACATAACGTCAGTTTCCTTTCAATTTAAGGGCTCTCTTGGAGAAAATCAGAGTGTGCCCCTTCGAAATTGAAAAGGGACGTAACTTTGGACCAGCTCTTGTGATGGGCCTGGTGTTTACGTTCTACCTTTTCGCATTTTCCCTCTCTAACTCATCATACATGAAATTGCATTTGACAGAACATTCAAATGCATCACAAGGAAGGAAAACCTAGTTAAGAAACCAGGAGAAACCTAGTTGCCAGGAAATGACCAATGAAAAATCGTGACCGGCATATGGAGTTAATATTGTTAGTTAGTTTGATGGTTATATAGTGCAATATTGTATCTCTTTAGCTCAGACTTCGCCCCTTAGGCTGTTTTCCAAGCTGTTTTCCAATCCAACCCCCAAAAATTGGACCAGTGTTTTGTTTGCGACACTTACCTTCGATCACATAGGCATCCCCGTCAATGAACTCTCGAGCGTAACTTAGCCCAAGCAGAGTGAGCCAAAGCAAAACTTTCAATTCTCTCGAACTCCATGTCTCCTTTCTTCGCGTCATGATTATGGACTTGTATACCCGTTGGGTTTCGATTTGAGACTAACAACTTTCTTGGTCGTAGGCCTAATCTTTCTTTCTTTCTTTCTTTCGAGGAGACAAGTTTTCTTGTTTCTTGGCTTCTTCCCCGAGCACCGATCTGGAAGGTGCCTAAATGTAGTTCAAGCCTGGTGCCCGCCGTCATCGCCAACATCATGATCATCAACATCGTGAGCATCAGTCTCATCGCAGTCACCACAACGAACGACCCCACCGATTAGCCTCCACTGGGAATTCCGCCGTTGGTTCGAAGTCGTCAAAGCCAAGAAAAGGTGCTGCTGTGAGGGCCTTCCACCGACCAACCTCTGCTTCGAGACTTTCTCGCTACCACAAACGATTCAATTTCGCCGTCGTTTTTGTCTGTACTGCTGGCACATACATAACAGCCAGACGGTATACCTTGGATAATTTTCTTCTGCTCCAAAAGCTGCCGTCCTTTCTGCTCTCTTACACACACACACACCTAGTATACGTGACGGATATACTAAGCTCAGAGCCAACGAGATGAAGAACCAGAGATGGCTGGTGGGATAAACCTATGGCCCAAAAGTTCAGACTAAGAGGTATGCAACCTCGTTAAATCTGCCATTTGATGATTTGGTTGCTTGCTTGACTCTCAATTCAGTCAAGAAATTCAAGAAACCTTCCCAAATCTTCAGATACCAACTTTGGAACTCCCCTCCCCATCCACATATGTCAACTTGACAAAGAACACGAAGAAGAGTTGGTTGATTAAACGATGGAAAATAATTGGTCGTCATGGACGGGACTTTCCAAGCACGTTGATATTGAATTGATTACAATTCTTGTGCCCAAAAAACCAAAAGCCATGAAATATTTCATGAGATAACAGATACTTTAGAAAAAATGGTAAACTAAATACGTTAATTAAAATCCTTAACAAACTGACTTATCTTTCCATACTTTAGATAAATGCATAATTACTTGTTTCGTCAGTTGTGTCTTAGTATGTTCAAAGTTTTGGTTCAATTTGTCAATTGCCGAATCCTTATTCGCCATTCTCTATCAAATATATCTCTCTCTAATACTCCTTCCCATCTTCAGAATTTTTCGAGATTGGAAACGGATTCCGTCATTTTCTCATTTCCTCCGTTGTTTCTTTTGGCTTTTGGGGTTAAGTGAGTTCAGCTTGGAAGCATGTGCAAAATTCCCTCAATTCGTTTCTAAGAATGCGTGACCCAGACGAGCTGGATTGTGAGTTTGAGATCGAGACCCTTGGTTTGATTCATCAAGTTGTATCCAAGAAGCTTTGCGCATTTCTAAACCATTGACTAAAACTTAATGTTTAACAATCGCAAATTGAACCCTGCCATCGTTTTCTATACAGTTTTGATGAGCTCTACTCCACGAAAACTCAAATGTTCAACTGTCTGTTTTTTCAACTCAAATCCTGGTTTAGGACAGAGCCCATGAATGCTCTTGAAGACATGCATTAGTACTCAGAGAAGGTACAAAATATATCTGATACTCCATGTCTTCAAGAACATTCATGGGCTCTGTCCTAACCCAGGGTTGAGGTCAGCTGTAGTGACCACAGAGGTTTGTTTTACTTGTGCTCTAAGAGCACCAACAAATCCAAGGGAATCGAGGCTAGTTCGAACAATGAAGTCCTCCTCTCTTCTCTATCGGGCTCCTTCAGTGTTCAGTTTATTGCCCATTAGTCTTCGTCGGGAATATGTAGGAGCTGAAATAAAACCTTTTCTCTAGGTTTGATTGCCTACAACGATCGCTTTTTCTAAATAAAGGCCTTTTAAAACTTGAAGACTTCAAGCTAAGGAAATGTGGCTGTGACGGCTATGAGGGGGTTCATTAAGCTGGTGAAATCATTTTATAAGTTCCAAAGATATTAGAGACCAGTTTTGAGGTTTAGAGACAATATTGCACTTGAAATCGAGTTTTGGTAATTACTGAAGGTCACAAGTAAAATTGAAGTAATGTTACATAAATCGTGCTTAAAATTACATTTTTGAATATTTTCTTTCATGCAATTGTTAGGCACACGTAGGTCGTGGATTATATAGAACAGGGGTTGGCGGCCTATTTTAGATCAAGGCCCACCAATTTTGTCTGGGGCCCACCAATCTTGTCTGGGGCCCCCAATCTTGTCTGGGGCCCCCAATCTTGTCTGGGGCCCACCAATCTTGTCTGGGGCCCACCAATCTTGTCTGGAGCCCACCAATCTTGTCTGGGGCCCACCAATCTTGTCTGGGGCCCACCAATCTTGTCTGGGGCCCACCAATCTTGTCTGGGGCCCACCAATCTTGTCTGGGGCCCACCAATCTTGTCTGGGGCCCACCAATCTTGTCTGGGGCCCACCAATCTTGTCTGGGGCCCACCAATCTTGTCTGGGGCCCACCAATCTTGTCTGGGGCCCACCAATCTTGTCTGGGGCCCACCAATCTTGTCTGGGGCCCACCAATCTTGTCTGGGGCCCACCAATCTTGTCTGGGGCCCACCAATCTTGTCTGGGGCCCACCAATCTTGTCTGGGGCCCACCAATCTTGTCTGGGGCCCACCAATCTTGTCTGGGGCCCACCAATCTTGTCTGGGGCCCACCAATCTTGTCTGGGGCCCACCAATCTTGTCTGGGGCCCACCAATCTTGTCTGGGGCCCACCAATCTTGTCTGGGGCCCACCAATCTTGTCTGGGGCCCACCAATCTTGTCTGGGGCCCACCAATCTTGTCTGGGGCCCACCAATCTTGTCTGGGGCCCACCAATCTTGTCTGGGGCCCACCAATCTTGTCTGGGGCCCACCAATCTTGTCTGGGGCCCACCAATCTTGTCTGGGGCCCACCAATCTTGTCTGGGGCCCACCAATCTTGTCTGGGGCCCACCAATCTTGTCTGGGGCCCACCAATCTTGTCTGGGGCCCACCAATCTTGTCTGGGGCCCACCAATCTTGTCTGGGGCCCACCAATCTTGTCTGGGGCCCACCAATCTTGTCTGGGGCCCACCAATCTTGTCTGGGGCCCACCAATCTTGTCTGGGGCCCACCAATCTTGTCTGGGGCCCACCAATCTTGTCTGGGGCCCACCAATCTTGTCTGGGGCCCACCAATCTTGTCTGGGGCCCACCAATCTTGTCTGGGGCCCACCAGACAGATGCTGGAAGGTTCATGGGCCCACATTTCAATGATCAAAGAGCTCTGGGCCCATGAGTATGTTCTACGAATGGTTCTCAGGCCCGCCATTTTGGACATTCCCTGTAGCTCAGGGTCCACCCAAAACCACCCTTGGGCCCACAGGTTGCCGACCCCTGGTTTAGAATAATGATGTTATATTTTTCCGTTAAATTTTCAATACCTTTTTCGAACAACATTCTAAAAGGACGAAATCTGGCTTTAGTTTGGCCAGATTCAAACAACTGCAAAATAGATTTCGATAATATTCTTGGTACAGACAGGAACTATTTTTTTACTCAATTACATGTGCAGCATTGTCGTCTCTTCACCTTAAAACTGGTCTCAAATATCTATAGAACTTAAAAAAATGATTTCTCCAGGTCAATTTAGCGCCGTGGGTGCACTGAGACTATGAGTGACTCTTTAAGTCCCAAGGAGAGTTATTTGCTCTTTTTTCGACATATATTTGCACTTTTAACCTTTTTGCACTTCGTCTTGCACTTTTGGATAGGATACATTTTCCACATATCTTGGTAACTAAAAGCATAAATGAATTAATCAAGGATTTCTCAATTTGACGGCGCTAAAAAGCACCCTCAGGAAGGGATTAGTTAGAGCAGGGGTAGGCAACCGTTGGGCCACTTCCCCCATGTGGGCCTAAGAGTAGTCTTTGGTGGGCCCAGGAAGCTATGGAGAAAGTCCAAAATAGTGGGTCCGCGAGACATCCATAGTACTGCAGTGCTTGTGGGCCAATTAAAGCTCTTTGATTGTCAATTTTTGGGCCCCTGAACTTACCAACGTCTGTTTGATGGGCCCCTGACAACATACAATCAAATTTGACTTTTTTGACCCAAAAGTGGTTGCTGACCCCTGACCTAGAGTTATTCTTAAATGCAATGCTTCATGAAGTTACTGAAAAATTTGGAAGAAATTTGATCAATTCCGAAATGCCGAGGATTCGGTTGTACTGTATGCCTTCCTGCGGCTGATGATAATGACATGGACAAGGATTTGGATGACCATGAGGATGCGTTTGATAGGGCTACGCTCAAAGTTCGAGGATTTCGTCAAGAGTTTGACCGTGCTAGGGAAGCTAGTTCTTCTGGTGCTTCGGATATTTCCCCGAATATTTCTCCAAATCTTGGACTTCCCAAATTAAACATCAAATCCTCCTGTTTTGGAAAAGGGACACAGATTTACGTTCGACATCCAATGATGTCATCTCTGGAACAATTACGCAAATTTATTAGTGTTATCCAAGAGGGACAGAACCACCCAAGTATCGTTGTTTTGGGAGTGCTGTAGCCCCGGATTTTTCCAGATGATCCAACATTCTCTTAGAATCAAGCCGGAGACAGGCCTAGAACTGGATGAAATTATCCAAATGATACGAGATCATTTGAGGAGTCTTCGGAGTGTACATTTAGATATGCGAGATCTCCTACTTGTTAGGCAACAAGATGGGCCGGATTACACTAGCCTGTGTAATGTTCTCCGAGAACAAGCCGATTTCGCAGATTTAGCCAGTATTACTCAGGATAAGTTGTTAATAGCTTTATTGCTTCAAGCCATGAAGTGTGAAGACGACAAGATGAAGGTTATGGAGCGCAACCCGCAAACATTTGATGAAGCTCGTCATCAAATTCTCGAACTGGAGACGTCCTGTCATGGGGCAAAGAGTATGACGCAACCTCCTCATCACGTTTTAGCGGCTTGATCCAAGTCAAATTATCGTTCTCAGAAAGATACTAATCTGTCAAAAATTCTTCTGATGCTTCTTGCAAGTATTGTGGGCGGTTTGTTCATCCTCGTGGGAAATGTCCAGCTCAAAAGAGCCAATGTCGAACTTGTAATCAAAAGGGTCATTGGGATAAAGTATGTAGATCTCGATCCCTAACACTAAAGTTTGTCAAGGGACCAAACAGTTTTCTTCTTCTCAAATTGGTTCTCTTAAACTTTACAGAGCTTCTTCTCACACTTCTAGCACTGTTCCAAACGCAATTGAGATCGGAATTACATCAGTAGGTTAAAGTGGACGTCCGATCAGAATCACATTTTGCGCTGATACCGGTGCAGACATATCCGTTATGGGTGCTCAAATCTTCAAAAAATCCGGCTTAGGCAAAATTGTGACGCTTTCAGACAGTTTGATTGAGGAGGTGTTTGGCATCGATGGAACATCCATTAAACAAATGGGCATGTTTTCCGCAACTTTATCCAGTGGCGATTTATCTGCTGAGGAAATTCCGATCGTGGTATGTTATGTATTGAGGGATGCTTACCTCAGACTCGATGCCTGCAAGGCCCTCACGATCATTGATCAGAATTTTTCATCTCCAAAACCACAAGTGGCTTCATTATTACTTCCAAATCCTTTTCATCAGAAGTCGATCTTTTGGAAAGATCGCGAGTCTTGGATTTCTCAACTTCCCGATGAGGTTGGACCAGACGTCTTCAAAATGATCGAGTCAAAGTTGAGACAAATCTATTCCAAAGTGTTTGATGGCGATAAAGTGTTTGATTTCTCCGCCCAATGAGTGGCCCTATCGTTGGAGAGCTAATGGTTATACACCTTAAGGATGATGCTCGACCATTTGCAATCCATGTGGCTGGTCAGATTCTTTTTGTGCAAGTGAAAAAATACATGAAAAAAATCTCGTTAATTTGGTCAAACAAAGTGTGATCGTGCCTGTTGGTGATTAGGGCTGATTCTCGAGAATTCTCGCTCGAGAATTCTCGAGAATTTCTCGAAAAAATCGAGGATCGAAAATTCTCGAGAATTTTTCCGAATTCTCGAGAATTTTCGAGAATTTTTTGTTAGATTACTCTAGGTCATATTTTGGAATTGATGGCAAAACTGTTTCATTCAAAACAAAAGTTTCAAGTAAAAGAACAATAGGAGCCATGAGCAATGTTTGAAACTTTATAAACATCTTTATGGTACATTCGAACAAGAAAATAACTCGTGAACCAGCCCAAACAAAATCTTCTCTGTCCAGATTCGAGGCAAGATTCTGTGTCTGATTTTTTTCGAGATTCTAATGGCTGTGGTGGTGTGTACAAGAAACCCCGGTTTTGAAAATTACAGCTGACCAAAAATGCAAAAATGTCCGAAGTTTTAACAATGTCAGTAGAACGTTTCAGAAATTTCAGAAATGAAATTTCAGATATTATTGCCCGTGAGGTCCAATCATTGTTTTTCTCACTCATGTTCATATTGATTTTGGTATAAACTTAAAAAAAAAACAATTTCAAGTTCTTGCGTTCAAGATTTGCGTTGATGTCACTCGTTTGAATTCCGAGCTGAAGAGGAGCATTCACCCGACCATAAAGCCAGCAGAGGCTATCTCTGGCTATTCGCCTCAAGATTTTTTCTTTGCCAAACTCGACCCTGTCAAAGGGTACTGGCAGATGCTGTTGGCGAAAGAATCCCAACCCCTTACCACATTCTTGATCCCTTTTGGGAGATTCATTTTCTTAAGATCGCCCATGGGATTTGTGTCAACAGGGTATTAATTTTCATTTCGAGGCGATGTGGCCATGGCCGGATTAAAGGTTCACAAAGTCGTGGATGACGTGGCATGCGGTGAGGAGACCTTGCCGAAGTTTGTTCGTACAGTCAGTGATGTCTAGGAGCGCTGCTTGACATTTGGATTGACTGTCAATTCAAAGAAGAGTATCTTCGCTTTGTCTTCGATTAACCTTGTGGGATCCCACATGATATAACCTGACTCGATAATTAGCACCTCAACAATGCGTTCCAAAAAACTCCCTCAGCCTGCATTCCTCATTCCTCCATTCTCCTAGTAACTTCCTTCCAACCTGCAAATATTTCATTTATTTCAATTTTTTTTTTTCAAAAAATTCCAAAATGCAAACAAGGCCAAAAAAGGGAATGAGACGTTTTACATGTTTTACCTCTCTATTCATTATACACTTCTGTAGGACTACAAACATCCATCTCGAACAGATGAATTGGGAAAGGACTAATTCGGAAGTCAAATCTAAGGACTATATTGTTATATCTAATCGGGTTGATGCAACATCAAAATCTCAAATACATTCGCTTGATTAATTTTACTTCTAACATTAAGACAATAACATCATGTAAATCAAAGTTATTAAGGTCGAAAGGTAAAGATGTGGCCTGGCCAATGAGATGTTGTAAGTGCTTCCACATTTTAACCAAGGATTTTGCCCCATGTAAGCAAATATTTCTTACCAATAGGTAGCTTTGCTCCATTTTTACTTTTTATTGATATGCTTCTTTGTAGCTGATAAATGGGCACTCCCTCACTAAACTTTAAATTTGATGTTAGCTTTTGTAGCAACCAAACGAATTTCATTGTTTTTACGCTTTTCAAAAGTGCCAAACTAGAGTTCTTGATCGGAATCTGCGCAAACTCGACCAACAGGTCGAAGGACCATTTTCTTGACTCGTTGATAGATCATTGGCCCTCCTGAGCTGGAAAAAGACCAAACATGAACCTGATCAAGGACAAAGGGATCATTCAAATTATGTTCTGAATTCTGAACTACATGTAGGTATGATGTCCATCAACCTTTCCACCTTTGGTGGAAAGCTGGTTTGGGCTAAAAGGCCATATTTATTTACACTTTTTGCCCGCTCCTAACAATGCGAAAAGAAAACAGGAGTTTTCATTGTCTTAATGGTATTGACTTAAAGGCCGTTCTCTTGGCAATAACCGTGGAGAGCATTGATGGCATTTTGCAATTCCACGGCTGAAGCAGCCAAGAGAACCAAGTCGTCTGCATATTGAAGATTTTGGATGGAATTGCGATTGATGGTAGGGCCTTGGTGAGTAAGGGCTTTGGGCAGGTCGGATACATAAAGGTTGAAAAGGATTGGCGATAGTGGATCCCCCTGAGGGAGGCCGATGGATGTGAAGTAGCAGGGGGATAGGTCCTCACCAGAACGGATGGACCATTTGAGTCCTGCATGGATGTTGGCCAGCAGAACGCAAATTGAACGCAGAATTCCCCACAGTTGGAGTTTGAGGAACAACCGCGTTCGGTTCACCCTGTCGAATACTTTGGAGAAATCCACAAAGCACCCATAGACTCTCCTCTTTGCGCTGATGTTGGAATGCACAATTTCGTAAAGGAGATTGGCTGCCGACCACTGGCCAGTGGCTGCCGATTTGGAACATGTGATTCTATAATATTTGAGAGGCCAAAAATCACGCAATGATGCCTTCTCAATGCAATTAAAAAAAGGCAAGTGGTGAAAAATAATTGCCGTTGTATACAATATTTTGCCTGAAAATACAAATCCAAAAAATGATGATCCTGGTTTGTGGTGTAATTATGTGAAAACATGTTGTTTGATAACAACTGAATCCGAACAAACAGCATTAGAGAATAAATGTGAACTTCGTTTAAAGTTTATTACATTGACCCTCAATTGAGATCAATTCTAAATTCATGAGAACATGCAAATCATGTTAGAGTTGTTGACAAGTACGATTGCCAAAAAGAACGTGAACTATGATTCCTAGGATGAAGATTGATCTAAGTGAAATTGAATGGGAAATGCTAAAGGTTGCTTCAAGTGAGCGTTTTAAATCTTACCGCTAGCGGCAAAACAGGGCCGTTGGCTGTCCTGAATGCCCATCCCATTTTGGCGAATCCAAGTTTTTTCCATCTAAGCGTTCATTCAATGCTTCTAGGACCTTGGATACGATCGATATTTCACGTAAAAATGTCTAGGCTGAAATTGTGTCAATAATACACAAAATTTATAGGCTAAAAAACGAAATATGAATTTATAATGTTACCAAAAGGAAACAGTAAAAACTATTTCATTTCTCTCTATGGGCAACATTTTGAAATATTAATTTGATTCTTTGGAATCTACTGAACAAATTAGCATAACTTTTGCGTATTATTGACCCAAACTCAGCCTAGGCATCTTTATGTGAAATATCGATCGTCTCCAGGGAACTAGAATCATCAAATGGACGCTTAAATGGGAAAACCTTGGATTTGCCGAAATGGACTGGGCAACTAACCATAGCCAGCGGACCTGTTTTGCCGCTAGTGGTAAGATTTAAAACGCTCACTTCAAGCAACCTTTGTCATGTCCCATTCAGTGAAAATGTACACTCCAATGTTGGGATGTAGTTTAGTGCTATGTTAAAGATTCAAATAATATTAGCAGCATGAAGAATGTCAATTAACTTGAAATGTACCAAAGAACATCCATCTGCCCAGCATGTTTGAACATGACAAAAGTAGGTAAATTTGTATATAAATCTCGGAGTAAGTTTAAGGAACCACATTATTTATATGATAAGGTATGAAGTATTGTGCATTATAACTATTTCTTGCGTATTTACTTTCTAGGACCATTGCTCTGCCAACGTCAAAATTCGATACTTGTTTTTGATTGATAGATTGATACAGGTCTTTTAAGGTTTAAGAGACAACAATAGCACACCACAAGGAATAGTTTTTGAGATTTGTTGACAAGCCTCGAACGAGAGGAGCTGACGAATGTTGTTAATAAAAATCCGTGAATGGTCCTTGATGTGCTTCTCTACTGCGTCCCTCTACAACGTTGTAGAGGGATCCCTGATGGAAATATGGAAATTCCAGAACGGAATTTTCATTCGTTCCCTGTACGATTTGCACCGAGCTTTGAGAGAGCAGAACTTTTGACTCCGACGTTCGAATGAGCTGAACATCGAAAAACGTCGTCTACTCTACACAAGCAACGTCTCATTCGCAGAAGAACGTAATTGATTTGTTTCTTTTGAAAATCATACGTGTAATTCTCTTTGCTAGGCTCCCTATCCACTGCTTCTTGGTTTTACTTAACTGCATCAACTCTTTCGTCACCTAATTTGGAGTGGCGCATCCTGAACTGTTCCGTTCCAGTTTCGTATCAAAAATCTATTTATTCTTAACCCAAACATGAAAAAGACCAGAAGTGTTTTTTCTAATTGGATTTGATTCGTTTATTTTTTTGACATAAAGATATCTCTTTGATTTGTTCATATATATATTGTTGTCAATTTTAATCAGAGATCACACAAATCAAGGATGTATTACACTGTAGAGTTTCGAGTACATGAAATATCGGCTTCAGATGCCTATTTCTTGTCCATTGATAAGTTTAATGGCTGGTTGTTGTCGTCCCAACTTTGCTTCATCTCTACCAAAGTTTTAGCAACGATCCAACTCTTGGGTGACCTCCGCAACACTTCCCCTTCAGAAACTTTTGGTTTTGAAAAATGGACAGGCTCTTCCTCCTCGTCATTCCATAAGATTGGCTTAGCCAGGACATCTACGCTTGAATGAGATGCCAATAAATCTGAGGCATCTTCCGCTGTCTGCCGTTCTTGTAATTGCTGTTGCTCTTGTTCTTGCTGAACAATTCCTTGAATCCAACGCTTCTTAGGTTTCAACACATTGGATTTGGATTCTGAAGGGGTGATGTCAGAAAGAGTCTTTCTCTTAGGTGAGAGAACCAATCGTTCTTCTAAAAGGGATTTGCTGATTTTTCGAGGGCTCATTTGCGGCGTCCTATTATCAGACGAGGGAAAGTTTTCTTGTTCCAATTCGTCGACTAAGCCTCGTTTCGTCTTCGATTTTTTTGGGATTGACGTTACGTAACTAGCTGGCCCCAAAGGCGTAATATTCATTGATCGAGAAAGATCCGAAAACGGAGAATCGACTCGAGCTTCTCCCAGAGGCACTTTTCCTGGCGTTTTTTCCTCACGCTCCTGTTTGTATTTTGCCAGCCATTTCAGCACAGCTTCCTTGTCCTCACCATTGCCAAAGACGGGTTGGAGAACTAACTCACAGGATCTTTGAGGCTTATGCAGTGGGTGAATGGGACATTGCCGATTGGCATGTGTATACCTATTTCCACACCTGAAGTTCAGAAAAAAAGATTGCCTTGAAAAACTTTCTCTTCTTTTGTTCTTCAAGATTTGTTGCAGGATAGTCATGAAAGGTCGAAAGCGCTTTAAACCAATTTTTTAAACAATTCATTAAACAATTTAAACTAAATTTCCCTTTTGTCTGTAGCTCAAAAATGAAAGTAACCAGGTTTCTTACATGGACGGTTCTCATCCTTTCACAAGAAAACTTGCCATCTTTTTATGAAATATTGATATTTGTGTCATCATCCGAAAAAAGTCCCTTACCCTGGAGCAGAACACACAAAAGGCTTCTCTCCTGCATGAAGTCTTTGGTGAGTCTTTAATTGACCGGATTGAGTAAATCGCTTGGAGCATCCAGGATAATCACAGGTATATGGCCTTTCCCCTGTGTGGGTTCGCAAATGAGCCTGAAATTTTGAAACATGTTGTTTGGTCACAATATTAAATGAATAATCATAGCGTGAGAACTGCCGCCGCAATAATTACGCTTGGTTTTGGCAAATCAAATTGTTCTCAATCTCACCTGCAAGGACTTTTCTCTCGGAAAGACACGATGGCACACTTTGCACTTGATCTCGCTAGGTGAACTGGATCCTTCAATCATGAGATGGTTAATAAGATCAGCTCGCGGTCGTCCTCTTTTGCTGGTATCCAGCATGTTATTCGACATATTCAATCGTGAGCAAAATGGTCGATTAGGTGTGTGAAAGTTATTGCGAGAGCCTTCCGGAGTGAGATCAAGGAATTGAATTGGAATTGGCCCAGAACTCGAGGACGGACTCGCCCAAGGTCCCGTTCTCGATGGCTGAATGGGTGAAGACCACACATCTGCCCCGGTCCCATGTGTGCCGCCTGAGAGTGGGGTTTTAAAAGGCGAAGACGAGGGTAGTGGACTTTGCGCCAAATCTCGATTGCACAGAAACGACATTGGGCTTGAGGCCACAAGAGGAGGCCCGTTTGGAGAGGGTGAAGAGCTCCCGGAGGGATATGGACTGGACGGAAACCCGCCAGAGGGATGTCTCTTTGGGGTTCCCAAGTCACTTAAACTTGGCATGGTGTGATGCCGTTGGGGCGAGAGGCCACCACTAAACATGATCAAGTCCGGGTTCCACTGACAACGTGCAGCTCAATGAGTTCAGGCATGAAAAAAGACAACTTAATGGCTGCCGCGTTTCTTGCGTTAGCCGCTGAAGTGAACACTGACAAATCACGAACACGCCGAGGTTGATAACATTCCTTAGTATTGCAATTTCAATGCCTGAGAGATTTCTTTTAAAATTATGTACTTTTAAATGTCGGTTTAAATGACCTGCTCCACCCTTGAAAGAAGGATGGGTTTCTGAACGACAACGAGTTCTGAGTTAAATGCCCTTGTTCAAAAACGCGCGGACTCTTGGCTCCTTCCTCCTCTCATCCAACCTGGCGGCAAGTCCCGTGCCATCCATCCAATCCATAGATACATCCATCTACATCAGCCAGTCAGTCAGTGAGTGCTACAAAGTACTCGGTGGACGCCTTCTCCTCCAACTTGTCCGCGTCTATGGCGCTCAGTGTTCTGAGTTCTGACCCCAAGTTAAGCTGGTCCTTCAAGCAACCAGAGGGTAACATCTTGTTGCCACACTCTTTCAAGTCGAACTGAGTTAGGGATAGAGACGAAGCTCGAAATGCCGGTTTATCGTTGAAATCCGAAGTCATCCATCCTTATATATGTCAATAGATCTTTAATTTTACCAGGCCTGTAGACTGAAAATTGACGTGGTTTTGTTTAGGTCCAAAAACTGATTTACAAAACAAATTGTCACTTTTCTATTTGTTCTATTTTTTTGTCATGCTAAAATCATGACATGAACTAAACAAAATATTCCTGAAATGCAATATACATACAGACATACATACATACTTTAAGTCCATTTTTTACCAAGATTTTGCACTTCAACACTTGTGAGAGGATATTGGATGCCTCTTTTTTTGAAAGAGTCAGCAGGTTAATATTTGCCAACTTTCATTTTTTGTTTTAAATGAACAAAACCTCTGCAAGATGTAACATATTTTTACCTTTTTTTTAATTTTTATTGCAAGTTTGAAGAAAAAAAACTTCTAAGCACTTTGTGTGATGGATGATTTTTTCTCAAAATTGCCCTAAAAATTGCCCCCAAAATTGCCCTTGCATAGCCCTTTCTTTAATGCTTGACATTGATTTTGTAATCTCACCAAGGCAGAAATCAGATCTCAAGTGTACTTCTTTTTTGCAATAAATAATCCATTCGAACCGCTTCCATCTCTATAATTCAGGGTTACTCTCATGAATGATTAAAACCAGAATTATTGAGAGGAGTCAGGAACACCGCAAATGTATCTTCTTTTAACCGTAACTCAATTTTGGATAAAATTTGAACAATAGTAATTTACGAAAACCGAAAAAACTTTTGAGGGAGCAACCCTGTTAGCTTTTAACGCCTTCTCACGTCTGGACAGGTTTCAGCTTTGGAGAGAACTTGCGAGTTTTAGGGTTGGACCCACAACAGATAACCAATTGATTTTCCTCCTTGTTCATTCCTGCATTGAAATGTTATTATACTGAATTATGTTTTTTTACTTAAAAATGTACTTTGTGTCTTTACATTTTGTGCTTTTTAATCATAAGCTTTAGTTAAGACAAGTTTTCAGATGGCTTCACTTAGAGTTCCTCACTGAAAGTGGTCCCTGAGTCATGGCCAAATAAAGCGCCAAAGTTCTAGGTTTCAGGCGGGCTTTAAAAATATTCAAGCGAGACCAAAAACAAGCGGAGAGAAGAGGACGCCAAAGCGTCGCACGTTTTTGGCGCCAAAAGCTGCAGGTCCTGTTATAGAATTGGTAGCTTGGTGTCGCCTTAATGAAAGGAAAAGACGCAAAGTTCTTTGGGTTTTTTCCCACTTCAAACAGAAAAAAAATCATGAATATTGTAATATGTCAAAATTGACATTATGGTTGGGAGAGTATTTCAATTAATTATTTTTCTGAGTTCAGTGATGCAATTTTTTGGCCTTGTGGATAGCCGTTTGAATGATTTTTTCTTAAGTTCTTGGATCAACAAAAATATTGATCGACTGGTGAGGTAGTGGGAAACTTGTTTGTTCAAGTGTAATCTCAAGTATTTTTCAGCATGAAATCTCGAGATGCTTGCTGGAAATCAACGCAAGATGGGTCTGGCAACGCTAGGTCTCTGCTGATATTTTTCTCAGTTCATTACGGCTAAAGCCTTGTGGCCACGAAGGGCGTACAAGGGGCGTACCAAAAAGAATGCAAATGGCTTAACAATTTGAGAACCGTAAAAATTATATAACCAATCATTAAAAGCTTTTATTGAACATGATCCTGTTCTTGAGATTTAATATATCCTCAAAAGTGCTACCGCTCCTTGAAGCATGAAGTAAGGAATCTAAGGTTTTTTTCGGATATGGCATTCAAAATGCCATATCCGAATTACATGGTGATCAGTCCACAATTTGAAACCTTTTGTGAATCATGAAGTCCTTAGTCATAAATTATTTGAGCGCTAAAACGTTCCACCCTTCTTCCAGCAATCTTGTGATGCACAAACAAAGCTTCAGGATCCTTTTAAACCAGGGGTGTGCAACTGATTAAGCAGTGGGCCAAATTGGTCGGACCGTTGGCGCTCGCGGGCCACACCATCCAAAAAGGCAAACAATTTCTAGTATAAAATTCTGCAATCTACCTACCGCAACTGCGGGCCACAGTCTATTGAAAATGATAGAGCCTCTCGCGGGCCACGCAAAATCAGCTCGCGGGCCAGGGTTTGCACACCCCTGGTTTAAACTATACCACAGGAAGGGCACTCCTTGGAGTCGTCAAAATGGTCGCTTGCCTTTTTGAATCGACAAGGTCCCTCACAAGCTCAATTGTCAGCCTTTGACGCACATTTCTTCAAATCTTCATTGACTTTTTAAGCCCACATTTTTCTTTTCTTTTGGTCAAATTCGGCAAACTTGACTAAAATGGAGAGCTTTGACCCCATAGACACCATTCAATGCGTTTTTCCCATCTTTTATGATTGTTGTATCTCCGTTAATCGATTTCATTATTTAATGACTGCGTTCCACGAACTATACTCTCTTACGTTTTGATGACCACAATGAAATACAGGGTGCGTCTAACGTTTTTGCCGCATATTTGAAATGACATCACTCGTTAGCTGTTGGAACTATTGGGCTAAAATTTGTAATGAGTCTTCCTCCATCATTGCTTAATCATTGCAACAATAAATAGGTTCCAAAGATGCTGAGACGGTCCCGCAGGTATGGAAATTGCATGCCATACAATCCACGCCGGAAGATCAAATTGTGAAAATGGCGAGTTTCTGGAC
>CM021313.1:2572457-2626140 GCA_010645155.1 Tigriopus japonicus
GCCTCATACCATTTTTTCAAAAATCGGAGTTCGTGTCCACCCCTTTCAGGGGTTCCTGTTCTAGCTAAGAAGGGAAACGACGGCAACAGTAGTTTGATTCGTGACCTCTAGATGACTCCGGCTGTATTTTCTGGATTGACTCTGAGAATCAAACTTCAAAAAGGCTATTTTACAAACAATACGTTTTCAACTTTTGTATGATTTTGAGCGATTTTTTAACTATTTTGCACATTTTTCTGGAAGTTTTCATTTTTTCGTGGATATTTTGCTTTTTTACTTTTTCCAACTTATTCCATTTTTTGTGTTTAAAAAAAATCCAATTTTCAATTGTTTGAGAAATTTGAACTTCTTCAAATTTGGAAAAAAAGCTCTTGTATTGGACTCCTTGTTCAATTGATAACCCATGGGTCTTTATCGGAAATATGTTGGAGGTGATCCTTTTATCAGCTTTTAAAGCAGGGTTAGACAATTTTTCTATATTATTCATCATCAACCCACCATTCAAGAGTTATTCAGATTTGCCAACAATGGGTCATTGGTAAACCTAATATCATATATATGTTCGATATTAACATCATATTGATTTACAGGGAATTCCATTCCTTGTACAGTGAAATCTCGATTTAACGATCTCCTATTTAACGATAAATCTCGATTTAGCTATAATTTTTGGGTTTACCGACTTTGTACGACTCTTACGGCAGCGACTCGATTTAGCGATAAATTTCGATTTAACGATATATTTTGGGGTGACGAACAATATCGTTAAACCGAGATTTCACTGTAGTGGTAATAAACCCCTCGAAGTTTTGCATATTTTTCTCAATTTCAACATTTCCAATATACATAACCAATACCTATGATAATTTATGTTATCATTTGATTATCAAAGATGGAACTCGTGTTTTTACTATTTTGTTGTGGAAAAGTGTGAAAAAAATGGTTGGAAATAACAGTGTAATCCGATATTCGAATGAACGTTTTGAAATTCATAAAAGCCCAATTACAATTTGAAAAGTAAACAAGAATTTAAAGTGAATTTCATTTCTGTTTTGTTAGAAGGGTAATATTATGACATTGTTATTAATCAGCCAAAGTTTCAGCAATGATGATGATGATGATGAATGATCAAGGTCACAAAATAATGAATGATGTTGTATGGGAACGATGACAATTTTCGTGATGGGACATAATTTTCAAAGATGTCAAAGGTAAGCTATCCAATTCAAAGGTAGAAAAAGTGACTCACAGAAAGACCTTCAAGTAGATAAAAACATTGAACACCATCTCGTCATTCAAACTTATCTGTAATAATTTATAATGATACTACTTGAAGCAAGAACCACTTTAATACTCTAGATTTCTTTGGACAAGTCATGGGTGGCTTTGTGATAAAACTTCATCAACTGAGATTGAATCTATGTGAGGTGGTAACGTCAAGGACCAAATTTCTCTGGCTGTTAACGGTGTCCCGATTGGGAAGATTTTTGCCGGAGCGTCATGTACCACTCTATGTACCTACGTACTGCGTCCTCTCGATCCGTTCGTTGGCACTTGCTGTCCGTCTTTTCAACCACATCCAATACAAAGTACAGTATTACTGTACCATTATCCGTCGAACTACCAAGTATGGTAGAAACGAAGAAATGAAGTAGTAGCGTTGTTGGTAGGAGAAGAAGTATATACACGTAGGGATGTATAACAGTAGGAGTAGGTAGTGTAGCAATAGTAGTAGTAGTAGCTTAAGCACCTGAAGAGGGGGTTCCTTCACAAACCGCTAGCTGGGAATGGGCCCACGAGTCCACGACCATCCATTTCTTCTTGGTCTTTGGCGTTCGAAGGACGAAGTTGTGAGCAAGTACTGACAAAGAGGCAGCGATGACTGCGGCCTGACTCAGGGGAAGGAAATCTTCGGCAGGTTTACTTACTTACCCTTACTAACTTCATGCCTAATATTCGTCAGTGCGAGGTGGAAAATCTTTTCAGTTATATGGTGGCAGTTGAAAGCTGCAAGTGATTTCCCTTTCGGAAATTGATTGTCATAAGTTATTTTTAACTGCACAGCATCGCCATCTAGAATATTTTTTGTTCAATTTTACTTTAGTGATTCTTATTTCAATCATCAAAGTGGTGCCTAGTCTCGTTCGTCTCACAATTGGGGTTGTCATTGAGCACTGGCTATTGCAAGCCCTTCGAGCTTCAAAGAGGACATTGGAGTCCTTAAAATTAAGTGAACTTTGTGAAGTTTTTCTGTGTAAGAGTGAATGAAATAGTGAATCCTAATAGCCGGAGGAAACGAACCTCCAAAACTATTAGAATTGGTGCGGTGAAGTAGTGAGAATTAAAAAAAAACATGACTAAATCAGAGCATGGTAAGCATATAATAGCCTCCTCCTGTAAACGTAAAAGATAATTGAATGGTTTCTTACGGCCCAACTCAAAAACAATGGATGGAAGAGCCTTAATATCTTCCCACCGGTGCACCACACAGGATGCTTATCAAATTAACTAGAGGAAGAGAGGTCGTTGTGTGAGAAATCATGGTCGGAGAAGCAGCTATCTACGTTTGGATGGTAGCTGTCATTATTTCAACCATGTACCAGGCCGGCCCATCTATTGACAAACACCGACGCTCATGGAATTTCTTTCATTCTTTAATACGGTTCACCATGCTGCTATACATGTTTACAACCTTCCACTTGGCTATCAAATTCATGTAGCAGGAAATCCAATTCATTGGCTAAAGTGTGTGGCTCTTCGGCAACCAGTAGTTGCAAATCCTAGCTAAGTCGCCCCTCAGACTCCAGAGGTTTCCTTTTAAGTTTAAAAAAACCTCATTTCCTCTTGATGATAACAGGGGCTGGCTTAGAACATGCGAACATGCAGTATGTGGAAGGGCCCCTGCACGATTCATGGAGGCCATTCGGGCAGAAAAACTCATCCTCAGCATGCCCTGAAAGAGCCCCTCTTACTGGGAGAGTGTCAAAAGGGGATCCTGCGATGAAAGAGGAATAAGAGTGCCTGCATATTGGTCCTCGACGATTGTAATGACGACGGTCGATGCGCAGGACCATCATGGCCGAGGCTGTTGAAGGAAGATCGAGAACAGGGGGAGGCGTTGAATGGATCGAAGGGATGGGGGGAACTAGCTGCTTGTAGCTGTTGGCTAGTGGAGATGGTCCTCTTGCGGGATCATCGGTCACTTTGGCCGGCAAAGTCGGTTGTTGTTGTTGTTGTTATGTGGATCTCATTGGCTTGAACCCAAATTCCTGAACATTAAAATTACTCTGAATTATTCTGCTCCTCTCATCGGAACGCTCACATTTCGTCAATTTCGTGTCAAGCAGGTGAGAGAAATTTCGACATTGCCGTACCTCCGATCGCGAGGTCGTACCTAAAGCTCCATTGGTACCAAATCCAGCTAAACTCGAACGGAGAATTCACTCTGGAGGAGACAAACTTGGCTAGAACCGCGACTTGTTTTCATGCCCGTACACACATGCCACCGAGATTGCGCTTCTTCTCGGCTTCCAACACTTTGGCCTATCTCTTCAAGTGGAAGTCGGACGTCCGTATCGACGAACGAACGGAACGTATGGATGGATGGGCCCCGAGTATGTGCCGGTTTTGTCGGTAGAGAGTGTACTGAAATTTAGCACCTGACGTTTTACCCGATCGCCTGATTGGGATGATTTCACCTGTGAAGGGAGCCAACGAGAGAGCGCCCCTTGGCGCCTATCTTTATACACACAGACAAACAAACAGACAACCCTCCCCGTCTACTAGGGTACTGCACATGTAGCCCTCCATGGCTACCATGTCTCCCAGTCATAGGTGGCGTGTTCGTTCGTAGCACAATGGACCGAAAGAGGATTTCTTTCCTGCCTTTTCCCTGAGTACGCACTTCAGCACCTAAGTAAGGTTGGTCCGCAAAATCCAGCTCGCTCTTTGGCAGGCTAGAAAAGGGACTCCTCTGTATTCACGTAGTCGTTTAACTGTAGTATGTATGAGTGTGAGTGAAGCTTAGGCTGAATACATTGGTGTTACGGTGCTCCTACGTGCGTTTAGAACCACTTCAAACCAATCATTACTATATAGTTAGTTAGTTGTCTCTGAAGGCTAACACCCATAGTGGTAGAATCATGCCACAAAGGCAATTAGTTGTGCCCGGATTGATTCAGCGTGATAATTGGTACGTTTTTTTCATGGGTGCGGCGATGACGCTCGTTTGAGCGACAAACGAGAAATCATGGAGTTTGTGATTGTGATTAGTTCGACTTGTCCCTTCTTTCAGATCCCCTGGCGGGCCTTGATGTGAATGCAAAGGTCAGCATGTTTAGGTCGAATTACATCGAGAGTCATTGCCTTCGGTGCAAAAAGACGGTGTATCCAACCGACAAGATTGGCCCTTTAAAGGACTACACTTTCTTTCATAGTGGTTGCTTCCGTTGTATAGAATGTCAGAGCAAGCTCACCTTGAAAACGTACTATAATAATCAGCACTCCTCGGAGGACAAAGAGGTTTATTGCCATACCCATGTTCCCAAAATTGGACCGGGCAAATTCGACGGCGAGTCCATGGGGATCAAGTCAGCCATGAATGCCCCCAAATCGGGGCCTTACGTGAATGAGCAGATTCGTCCGGGTGGCAAAGCCACTTTCGACGCCGATGCACTGGCCATACGCTCTCATATCAAAGAAACAAAACCACCTCAGCCTAATGGCTCTGAAGTGGACCACGCTCCTTCGAATCGCAATTGGGGTCGCTTTGATTCTACAGCCTTGCATATCCAACATGCTCTCAAAGCCACAGAAGTCCAAAGGAAATATTCCAAGCCCGCAGAGAAACCAATCGAATCATACTTGGTGAGTTATGTTTGGTGTCTATGATCAAAATTCCTTTTTAAAACGAACTCCCATCTTCCAATTTCCAGGATCGAGAGGAACAAGTACGTTTGGAGGAGCTTCATCGGCAAGAAGAGGACCTGCTTTACCGTCAATTCCAAGAAAAACGGGACAAAGAACACACCAAAGCTGTTTCTGGACTCCAAGAGGAATGGGAAGTGGAACTCGAGAAACTCACCGCTAAGTTTGAGCGAGAAATGGGCAAAAGAAAGTCCAAGGAAGACTTCAAGGTCCTCACTCTGCGTCATAATAAGGAAAAAGAGGAAATCGAAAAGAACATGACCATCAAACGCGAAAAGAAGAAAGAACATGTCACACGAAGGCTCTTGGAACAAGAGCGAGCTGCGACGGCAGCACTCGTGGAAAAGCATTCCAAAGAAATGATGAATCTCATCGTACAGAAACGCGCCGAATTTGTAGATAACGAGGAGGAAATGGAAGAAACGTCTCAATATCCGGCCCAACCCCCACCTCCCAATCCACCCAGCTTTGCCAAACAAGAGATCTACCATGACCCAACCGTTTTCGCCGA
The DNA here is from genome assembly GCA_010645155.1 of Tigriopus japonicus. Lineage (NCBI taxonomy): Eukaryota > Metazoa > Arthropoda > Copepoda > Harpacticoida > Harpacticidae > Tigriopus > Tigriopus japonicus. The sequence goes on from CM021313.1 coordinate 2,577,895, forward strand.
GGTCGATCAACGGGCAATCAATGTGGCTCAAGAGGATCAAAAAACATTCACTGATTTGGTTCGTCAACTGGTGGCGGGTTGTGGGACGGATGTCGAGAAAGCTCGTGCGATCTTTCGTTGGATCACAGTTAAGAACCTCAATTCGATCATGTTTGAAGAGACCGAGAGAGGCGACACGCCAATGGGTCTGTTGAGGGGGATCAAATTTGGCACAGAAAGCTATCACGTTCTCTTTAAGCGTTTGTGCAGGTAAGTCTGCAAAATGAAAGCGAATTATTAAACTGCAAAAATGCCTCTTTGTACCTTTCTCGATTTAGTTATGCTGGCCTTCATTGCGTGGTGGTCAAAGGGTACAGCAAAAGTGCGGGCTATCAGCCCGGAGTCAGTTTTGAGGACAATCGTTTCCGCAATTCTTGGAACGCGGTATACGTGGCAAGCGCTTGGCGTTTTGTGCAATGTAATTGGGGAGCAAGACATCTGGTCAATGCAAAAGAGGTACCCAAGCCAGGAAAAGCCAAGTCAGATAGTCTAAGGTAAGAATTTATTGGTTCTAATGAGAGGCCTTACACGCTACTTTTGGGATCAGTTCTTAATTCTCCTTTTGTTTTTCCCCTTTACTTCAGATACGAGTACGACGACCACTATTTCTTGACCGATCCCAAAGAGTTCATTTACGAGTTCTTCCCACTGCAAAGCGAGTGGCAACTCCTGAAGAATCCCATCACATTGGAAGAGTTTGAAGAGCTTCCGTTTGTGCGATCCCTTTTCTTCAGATACAATTTGAGCTTCCCTAGCGACAATATGAAATCAGTCATGTTCACCGATTCCACAGGTAAGACGAGGGGCTTGAAAACGACTCTGGCTTCCAAATACGAGAGATATCCAGACTAACGTGGGCAGACTGGGCTTGTTACGCGTTTGAATGCATGATTTTCGGACTAGAGTATAAAATTGAAATGAAGATTTACTTTTATGAGCAGATGTTATTCTTTACAAATTTTGTTGTGAGACAAACTTGTTCGAAGTTAGGATTTACTTACACAAGGTATGTTGGGCAACCCCTGTATACAGTACTGTACATTGAAAATAAGTGCCAAGAGGGTTCAACATGACAAAAATCATGTACCTTTTAAAGCCAAGACATGTCACACCGGAAATTATCCTTTTCTCTCCACAAGGACTCACCAAATATCAATATTGAAGCAGGGGGAACATCTTTCTGTTGAACTTTCCAAAATTTTCATGAGTTTTTCGCTGTTGACGTCCATTTTTTGAACCGTGCAGGGGCCACCCAACATACCTTGTCCAAATAAATCATAAGTTCGAACAGGTTTGAATAGCAACAAAACATAAAATAACATCCAACCGGAGGCGTCGTGGTTAGTGCAGAGACCTATACTGAGAAAGGTCCCAGGTTCGATTCTCCTCCCCGACCTTTCTCCAGGAAACTTTTAGGCGTTAATCTACACCCACAGACGGACAACCATTTTGACACTACTGGACTTGAAATTGGCTATCGGAAATATTTGGACAATGTGATGGCTGGCATTGCTGGTCGGGCAAGGCTCAACCTTCCGACCCTAGCACCAACAAACCACACATCTGCTCATAAAGAGATGAATCTTCATTTCGATTTTTAACATCATTCCGGAAATCGTGCATTTTAATGAGTTTCAAACCCAGTCTAGCTTAAATCTGGATACCCCAAGTATTACTTCCACCCGCTAAACTACCACCACTACCTTTAAGAATGACAACAACAACAACAAGAAATGCAACATAAGATAACAGGTCATTCGCTTCATTATGTCTTACGAGACTATGATGTTTCAAAGTGCCAAAAAACAGCGCCACCAGAATGTAGCGGTTGTTTTTTAATCGGTAATGTCGTCGCTGGGAAAGATCCAGGGCAGATAAGATTTTGAGTCATGGTCGAGCGAACGGATAACATCGCCCAGCGAAACCGTCGACTCTCAAACATAAGTTTGTTGTGCCACTTCCGAAAGCGAGGGTAAAGGAAACACATTATTTGCTCATGATTCAAGACATTTTTAAACCCAATCACTTTTTCCTTGACAATCGCGTGCGAACGCAATAACGTCATCAAAATAATGCCAACTTTTAACACTAAAATATCCATCAATACTAATAACCAGGCCCATCAATTTTTGATAAAAGATATTGCCAAAAATGTAGTGTTCTTTGTAAATATTTTGAGAAACAATGTTACTAAATCGGATTTTCTGAAAATTTTACTCAAACTTTTCTCATTAATTGCGGTAGAAACTGACCTTTACCCATACTCCCATCAATTACAAATCTCACTTCATATCGTGGAATAACTGAATAACTAAATACATATTGTTACAACTGAATCCTTTCTGCTTCTTTTCTTATTTTTTTGTGGAATTTTTATTACCGCTACAAGGAATGGGATTCCGTGTAAAGAAAGTTACGCATTAACGTTACTGCATAAGATAAAAGATAAAATTAACATTAATACGAAATTTGGTCTACTAACGAGTTACTGTTGGCAGATTTGTACAACCCTTGAAAAGTGGGTTTATCAGGAATGGAATATAAAAAATTGGACAATGATCCTTTAGATTCGGCCTTAAATGTTATTTGAAGATCAGCTCTTTCATATTTCCGACGAAGACTGACGGGCAAAAGATTGAACAAAGAAGGAGCCCGATAAAGAAGAGAGGAGAACTTCATTAATCGATCTAGCCCGGATTCCTTGGGATTTGGATGTGCTCTCAGAGCACAAGTAAAACCTCTACTATTGCTACAGCTGATCTCAAAGCCTGGGTTAGGACAGAGCCCATGAGCGCTCTTGAAGACAATCGGTGTCAGATACCTTTCAAACCTTCTCTAAGTACTGTAAAATCCTAACTTTTGGAGTCTCTTCCTCTCATTCTTGTGATGTTCCTAGTGAAACATCGTTGGACTTGCCCGACCTTTTGCAAGCCTGTCGAGTTCATGGGAGCCCAAATGGGTGAGGCATATTCAAGATGAGGCTGAACTTGTACAGAGTTAGCGTCGTAAGACTATCTTTGGACTTGCCATCCTTTTTTCCAGATTGTTCTGAAACGAACAAACGATTTTTCAAGGAAACTTTTAGACACTATTTCACACCCACAGATGGAGAACTGTTCTTATTCCGGATATGATATTGCCTATCGGAACACTAGGACGATGTGATGGCTGGCTTCGTTGGCCGGGCGAGGCTCAACCCTCCGGCCCTAGCAAGATCACTAAAAAAACACCCCCATATGTTTTTGAAATTTTCCCACTTTTGTAATTTTGGACAAAAAATTTTTTTTGTAGATTTTTCTGTTGTAAATGATAATTTACAAAAATTATTTGGTTTCCTGAAGATCAACTAAATAGTCCTTGTTACAACTACAATATATAATGCTGGCTTCTTCCTTAACTATGATTTTGACTGTATCTATGACTCTTGGATTCTTTGACTCCATGATTGTGAGATTTTTCCCATTTTTTGTGATTTTGGACAAAAATTGAAGATTTTGGTAATGACATTGTAGGATGTAATTTATAACCATCTAGTGGCCCTGCTAATAGCAATCATTGTTACTGTCTTTGGCTCTCTTCCCACCTTGTTTTTTGGAAATAAGTTCTATTATATATTTCTTGTCGTTATTCTCACAATAGCAAATTTTGCTGATTGTAGAATGCAAAAGAGTAGAAGACAAAAATATTTGTTAGGGCTTTCAGTTGAAGAGATGTTATTCAGTTTTCACGACCAAATGTTGGGTTATTGGGTTACAACCAAAGTTATGGAACGCCTCATTCGTCCCACGGTGCTCCCTATCCCCCAGAACACACATATCTACACAAAAGGACATACCCCTCTCCCCCACCCCAAGATCTCTGATTTGCTTTGGACTCAGTCTAAGATGCTAAAGATTATCTCATCGTTCAAATGTCGATTTGATATGAATGAATCGGCTGATGCATAGACGTCTCGATCTAGAAATCTATGTCTGTGATGATACGGTATGAAAAGCGCCAGATGTTTCCTGTGGCTCGAGAACTCGGAAAAGATCAATCGATGCAAAGCCTGGATTCAGGCAAATGCAAAAATTTCTGGAATCAACGAGCTAAACAACTTGGATGGCGTTTTCGTTAACGTGTTCTTTCAGAGCATCACAAAAGCAATGGAAAACAAAAGTCAAGAAACTAACCTAGTGAGCCAAACACGTTGCAATTTATTGTTCTTTTTGTTCAATATTGAATCGAAAATTTTCTGTCGGTAATTAAAGGCAAAGAAAACATTGTGCTTGATATTCACATTTTTTTTAGTATTTGTTATAAGTTGATTGTTTTGAAAATTGAATGTAAAACTGGAGGATCATACTTTAATCAGACTTTTTGATTTCAGGAGCCGCTACAATTCGCTTAGAAATGCCTTCCCACATGGAGAACAGTCTCATATTTCACTACAATCTCAAATTTTATGGTGATGACAAAGACAACTACGAAGGGATTAGCCTCAAGAGATTTGTCATGCAGGTAAGGAACGAATTTTGTATTTACGAAAATATGAACTTACTAATAGAGTGGAAGGCCACATGGATCATCGTTTGCATCATCATTAGGGCCCGGAAATAATTTTTGTAAAATATAAAATATTTCTCCGTTTTTCCTCGATTTTTTAAATATTTTGGCTGTTTCAAGGAAAAAGTAAATATTTTCTCGAATATTTGAGTCAGACAAAATATTTCAGGCAAAATTGAGGAAAATAAATGAATGAACAATGCTCAACTGAATGAGCAACTTACCCAAAGTGAATCCAAAATACAAAAATCACTACACAATGGCATTTGTACTGAGATTAGACATAGATGAGACCAGAAATAGTTCAGCTCCAAGAAAAATTTGGCATTCTATTTTCTGCTTCAGAACCCCTTCAAATTTTTCCAATTAGCGCTGTTAACTTTTAGCGAAATCTCTCCTTATTTCAGTCCGTCGTAGAAAACCTGGTGGCTTTCCGAGTCCACGCCCCTTGCAGCGGATCCTTGCTCTTGGACATTTTCGCCAATGCAGTCACGCCTCAAGAGTATCTAACCGGCGAGCCCATGAAATTCAAGAGCGTATGCAAGTTCAAGATTAAATGCGAGGACCTGCACACGGTGATGGTGCCTTTGCCGGACTGTGCCAGTGGCGAATGGGGCCCTGCCAAGGCCACGCGACTCTTTGGCCTTGAACCGCTGACCCATCAGGACGCGCTCATTTTTGCCGGTCAGCAATTGGACATTGCTTTCCAAATGACTCGCCCTCTCACGGATTTCATGGCTACTCTCCATAAGAACGGCATGGAGGAGAAGAAGCTCAGTAAGTACGTGAGCCACCGGATTGTCAATGATGTGGTCACCTTAAGTGTGAGCTTTCCCGAAGAGGGTCAGTACGGAATGGACATATATACCCGTGAAGTGACCACCAATGGACTTGCTCCTGGCGAATCCTCCTCCGAATCGAACGGAGAGAGCGAGAAACATTTGCTGACTCATTGCTGCAAATATCTCATCAACTCATCGAGGAGAAATCAATAATCATCTTCGTCACTTTGGCACTTAATTGGAACGAGCTCGCGTTGTTCCGGTTTGTGCCTTGAGAAGTACTACCACTGTAGCATTACGTACGTATACGGTGCAATCTGCGATGAAACGTCCTACTCAACGGAGAGAGAGGAACTTCACCTTCGCCATACACAGACCAAAAGGGCCCTTGAGATCGCCTAAGTTTTACGAGCCATCGCCTATTTATCAATTTACTTTTAAATCAATTGCAGTAATTCGACTTTGAATCGCGTTTTTTGATTGTCTTTGTTACTCTCGTGACTTCGAGTATGTTTGTTATTTTTCTCTTTCATTCTCGACCCTCATAAGAATCAGTATTGAATTGGACTTGCGGCATTCTCTTGAGATTTTTCGTTGTTCTCGGCTTAAAATTTTTTGTTCAGTGCTCTAAGGCGTGCACATGAAGACCCTTATATTACCAAAAAGAGTTCGTGAGTCACAAGTTCATTCATCCCCAACCCAAAAGCAATGCTCCCATCATGTTTCGAAGGTTCTGTAATCCCTAGGATGGAGATTAAAATGACATCTTTTCGCAACATAGTAGAAACAATCGTATATTTTCACTTTGAATAAAAATTGAATTCAACACGAGAATCATTTGTTTTAAAAAATCAAATTTCATTTTGTAAACATCTGAACCAGGGCTAAACAATCGTAAATGACTTGCATCATGCCTTCGGCCAAACCCAGGCCGCTCAACGTAATCAACAGACTCTTCGTGTCTTGCACCGTCACAGTCGTGATTTCCATGGCCTCGTTTTGAAGTTGAGACAATTTGACCAAAAGATCGGGTTTGACCGCTGCCAATCGCCGGTTATGATCCTCACTTTCGTATACGAATTTGGTCACACGCAACAGAGCGATATGGATTAGCTTGATAGCAAGGGATTCGCGATCTGGGAAACACGAAAAGAGCTCATCACCTAACGAGTCATGTCCATTCGAATACAGAGTCAGTATTTGGCTCTCTTTCAACTTGTCTTGAAGGAACCACATCTTAGCCAATAGAGCCAACTGGGACATCCACAGCTTGTAATTGGACATGTCCCATTCACCCTGGCCGTCTTCAGTGGGTAAAAGATGAATCGTTTGGACGGAGCAATGGCATGCCGTCTCCAGGAATTTTTTACGAATGTGACGAAGGGAGGCGTTTTGGCCTATTGAAATGAGAACTCCCAACTGGGTGGAGGTTTCGCTTTGGAAAAAGATGTTGGACTCTTGATTTGAAAACAACGACATGGGCTTGAATTGAAGGTCAAACTCCCAAATCAGATTGGCCACGAAAACATACTGAAATTGGAGGGCTATCACATCGGAGTCCACGATTACCGAGGAAGCATGGTCCAGAAGGTGGGGTTGAGTGACATCACTGATGTCGTCATAGAACTTCGGTTTCTCGTTGGCTTCGCGGAAATGCGCATCATTGTGGTCATTTTGGATCATTAAATAAAGGATCTTAACCAACCATTGGAGGAGTTCGGGCAAGCAGCTTTCACTTACACCAACATCTCGAAGGCAACGAGTTGGGGACCGGATTTCGGTCACATTCACAGCATCACGCCCAACTTTGTGAAGGAAGGTCTTCCAAATCATATTCGGAAGATTCAGATTGACACCATCCAAGTTGAGCAACATCTTAAGGCTTCGAAAGCCATTGGCCAAGTATCGGAGATGATCACGATTCTTTGCCCACGTGTGAATGTATTCCCAAGCTAAATGCGAAAGCAATGTCTCGGCTTGAACGCTCTTGGGAAAATCACTCTCTGCCAGGCTTAAAAAGTCACGGATTCTTTCAGAATCAAGGTCACTAGGACTGACTCCACATTGGACAAACCATTGGCAGATGATTTCAATCACTCGACCATTCCCGGCTTGAAATACGTCGGCATATGTGTGGGCTCCTTGAAGATCTACTTGAGACTCTTCCAGAACTTTGCATCTCAGGTTCTGTTCCAAGTGGAGATAAGCTGTGATAAAACGTTTGATTCGATCAGAATCAACGTAAAGATCCTTAAAAGCGTGATTGTTGTATACAAATTCATGCCATTGATGGACCAGCACTAACACCGAAAAATTAATGGGCTCTTTCAGAAGTAACAGACGAGTGAAGCTGTAAAATGTCGAAGGCTTGCCCCCTTCGTGTTTGGACAGCATGAGAGAGATTGAAAACAATGGTTTTATTCCCATGGCCAATCGAAATAAGTTTGCATGAGACCACGTTGTGGTAGTTTGGAGGATAAACTTCAGCAAGTCTTGGTAGGAGAGTCCCAACTTTTGGAACATTTCCAAAGCCACATTTTCACCTTTCACATGAATCATGGTCATGAATCCTTCCACGAGTTGATTTGAAGAACTGCAACGCTGACAAAGTTTCAACTCAACCTTGTCTGTCTCAACGTCGAACAAGTCTACACTGAGAGCCCAATGGCTTACAAAAGAGTCTAAACTCAGCGAACTTGAATGCGGGCTCTTTTCAGGATTGTCAGACTCTTCAAAGAACTTGAGGCCAGGGAAGTCATCTTGACTTAATGGAGAGATGCGATTTTCACCGGGAGATTTCAAAGACTCTTGAACGGTTTCGAACAAGGTCATCAGGTTAGTTAGGGTTGACCAGCATTTTCTCAGAATGGTTGATTCTTCCTCTCTTTCTTTCATTTGAATATCGATTTCGGCAAGAATCCGCTTAATTAAGCCCAATTCTATTTGATCAGCTTTGACAATGTCGATGAGCATGGATATTTGGGTCACAGCGGAAGAGGCACTTTTCACTTGCTCTATCACCTTGGCACAGGTGTCTTCACTCAATGGAACCTCATTCAAAAGGGCTAAAAGACTGCCTTGTTGAAATGATGAATATCTCGTCTTTCTTCGATCACTCAAATATTTGGTGGGGATGATAATCTCTGATATGGATCCGTCCTCACCTAAAAGCAAAAGATCCCTTTCCCGGACATGACGGGAACGATGTGTTGGGTCCAGTATGCCGTTAAAGCAACTCAAAAGCTTGCCGTTTTTGGCAACCGAGAATTCGGCCAGTTTCTCTTTGGACTCTGGCCACCAAACTTCCAGCGAGCCTCGTCGAGGCAGATAAATGACCAAAACGCAGGCCACTTTTTCGTCTTCGTCGAGATTGGACATCCCATTCTCGGGTCGGGCTAGGGCCCAACCAATTTGGACATGGTGCAAACCTTTCCAAACATGAAGAATGATCCCACTCAAGCAATCCACGAGAATGACCCGATTTTGATTGTCCATCACCGCTAAATAGAGCCCATTCAAGCTCACCTCAATCATTTTACCTCGCTTCAAAGCATCCTTCATGGCATGATTCAAAGATAATCGTTGCTCCAACTCTTTGGGCTTTTTGTCCTCCTGGCTGGCGTCGGGCTTGCCCCAAAACAATCCCGTCGCCACACGGACGAATCCTGATTTAACGGTCGACACCACGTTTTCAGCCAATTCAGTCAGATCTTGGGCGTGAATATTGTACGGCGAGTTGAATCGCATCATGGGATTTTGACCGACGCTGACCACCTGGGAAATTTGTCCAAGGCTTTGAAGGTTGCCCTCGATAATGTTCGAGCTCTGCGACAAGCGAATCATCTGATCCAAAGCCGTGTTGGGGTATTTGTATACGCCAATATCAGCGATAATTTGATCTTTAACGAGGAGCCGCTTGACTTGCACTTGGTTATCCTGATTCGTAACTTGCCCATGAATCCCTTGAGCCCGCATTTGAGCCAAATCACTTTGGTTCTTGATCAAGGAATCAAACAAGACTTTGGCGCCAATAGCCACGATGCCATCGGTATAGACTACCAAGAAATCACTGATGGCCGGCAGATATGCGGCTTCAGTGTGCGTGCGCCGTTTTCCTCGGGCCAAGGGTCCATCCCCGCTGGATCGAAAGGTCAGAACCCGCCCAGACCCTAATTGTCGACGAAAGAGCGTCTCCCCCGTTAGGGAGACAATCTCAACCCACCCGGAGGCCCGTCCCACGGCCACCACATGCTCGACTAAATGAGTTTGGGTGGTCCGGGCTTCGAGGGTGGATCCGCTCATGGGCAGAACCAAAAGCGCCGTGATGGCATCGCCCTGACGCTCCGACGAAGAGGGCACGATTCGCCGTCCAGGTTGATGGCGCTTGCTAAAGAGATGCCAACGATCTCCGGCGGCCAAGGCTATGGTCTCGGACAGGGGCGAGGCCGCTGCCACCAGACTCTGGGCGTTATCTCGACCGAGATCTGCACGGACATCGGATATCCACATACTCACTCACTCACTCACTCTAATCGTTCCCTTACTCATTATGGACATTAATCCACACGCACTTTCCTCTCGGAAGGGTGACCATAATTTGCGTATCAAAATTGTGTTTAATGTGACTCACGTTAGTCACACTCATTTCTCGCGAAACAACAAAATGTTTCTGATTTCCATATGATTTTGCTTCTGAGTGACCTCTTGGAGGATCTTGAGCATGGATAGAACTACAGACAGTTCAAAAAGTGGCAATAAGCCAAAAGAGCGTAGGTTAAATAATATATGATTTCATTCATGACACGTTCTTGTATGGTCAGTTAACAGATAACGGGATTTTGGTATTCAAAATATTTAAAAAAACAGGAAAAGGTCACCTTATGTAGCATGGACAGCCAAGCAGGAAGTTAAGGGAGGATGTTGGGTTTAAAAAGCTTCACTGTTACAGGTTGACAAATTAGATTAGAAATCTCAAAAGTTCTCGTAGAAATGGAGTGAAAACAATACAAAATGTAAAGGTACTTAGAATGGTTCCAAGAATCGTGATTTTAATGCCAGCAAAAATGAAGAGAAGCCAATGCAGGATCAACCGTATTTAGTTTCCCATTCCTTATTTCCTAAAATTTATACAGTCAGCCTGTAACAGTTAAACTTTTCAAACCCAACACCTTAACTTTAGCTACATGTTTGGCTGTCCATACTACTTCAGGTGTCCCTTTCTTAAAATAGACGACGTACGTGTGCTAGAGTGAAAGGACGACCTTTCCTCTAGGTCTGTTCAAGTAAAAGATAACTGTCACATTTTGTTTTTGTTTCGCTCGAATTGAGTGTGACTAAAGTGGGTCAGATTGAATACAATTTTGATATGCAAATTATGGCTACCCTTCCGAGAGGAAAGTGCGTGTGGATTAATGTCCATACTTACTCATTCACCGATGAATTCCTGGAATGAACTCACCACAAATCACGGGAGAACGGTATGGGCGATGATGACTGATTGATGATTGATTAGCAAGCCGTGAATCTCACTGGCCGCACCCACCGCTTCCTTGATAGGATGGATGGATCAAGATCATCAGATGGTCTTGGTCTTTGTGCTTTAATCTCTTTCTTTCATTCTCTCTCTTTCTTTCTTTCTTTCCTGATTCTGTAGTTCTCAAGGAAGACAGCAGGCATCAGTGTGGCCAACTAGCATTTTTTGATGCTAATTTCTGAAAATTAGCATTTTTTCAAGGGCAAAAGCATCGCAGAATTTTGATTAGCATTGATCGATTTTTTAGCATCTGTCTAGCATTATTTGAAAGACTCTCGAATCGAAATTTTTTGCATAGCATCTTAGCATTATTCCAGCACTTTTTGGAAAAAACATCCAGTTTAAGGGCTTTGAAGACAGCTGATTTTGGCAACCAAATTTGCCTACGTTCTCTAACTTGAAAATGAGGATCACAACTCTTCCAATTTTTCTTTTTTGGTTTTCAAGTAGGTCCTACAGTACAGGTAACCAAATTTCTATTTACAGGCTTTGTCTACCAACAATTTGAGAAGGGCCACAAGGCAGTACTTGTCTCAAAAAAAAAGATTGAATTGGTGATGGAAATAAAATACTAACTACAAAAAAGCAGCTTTTTAAACTTAGAATAGATAAATCAGTGTTTCAGTAAAAAATTGGACTAATAAGAGCTTCTGACCAAAACCGTTTTTGTCAAAAGGGTTTTTTGAAATCAAAAGTAGCTGACCACAAAATTCTTAACAAGCAGAATTCACTTTCAAATTTAAATTGTTCATATGTTTGCTGTTGAGTGATTGCAAATTAAAAAGATAGGTAAAATAAATTGAAAAGGTTTCTGAACCAAGAAATATTCAACTTTGGCGTGAAATTTCAGGCTTTAAAATGCAGGTCTGCTTTTGATTTTGGTAAGTATAAGTGAAACTGAAATAAAAAGCGCTTTTGGTCAATAACTCATTTCAATTTCTATTAAATCTAGTATCCTAGTAAATTTGAAGGACTATCGTTTAAAACATAACGTTTGGTTTCTTTCAAACCTTAAATTATTCAAGAAATCACTTTTTTGAATTGTCATCGAAAATTGGTGCTGCATGGCTTGCCAATTTTTGTTTTCCCTCATCTATTTATTTCACAAACAATGCTTTGAAAAATTTTGAAAGCAAAGTTTTTAACTAGTTGGGACACGTAGTAGAAAAAAAATATTTTGTGTCAATATCAGCAAAAATAAGGTCAAAATATAGATTTTAGATTTAAATATTCACTAATGAGCATTATAGCCGCTGCAGTCCCTTTTTCGTATTTGTAAAAGTAGCATTTTTCTAGCATTTTCCATTTCCCAACTAGCAATTTTCTGGCATTGATTTAACTTTAGCTAGCATCGTCGCTTCAAAAAAGTTGGCCATCCTGACTGGCTAGCTAGCTCAGCTGGCTGGGATGATGTTCGAAGACGGAAGAAGCACAGGGGTTCAAGCGGTTCTAGTTAGTGATGGGAGCCAAACAGGAGCTTGGGCAAGCGGTCCGGTACAGTACCTTGGACTTGCCGAAACTTGGGTCTACTTGGGTGCCTGTACAAGTATTTTTCCCATCTTACAGGTTTGCCAAATTTGCTAGGAATGAAGACTAAACCTTCGGCATCAGAATTTCAATTAACCAGAAAGTTTCAGCGAAATAGGGCCCATGCCCTTGTTAGGATGGATTTTTAGATGAAAATACACAATTCAAAGCTTTTGTATCGAGAAATGCAAAAGCTTTTGAGAATATTTCAAAAAAAAAAGAGTTGGCAACTTATATTTTTTTCTAGCAACTCTGAGTGACCGAGCTTGTTCCCAAGTGTGACTGTTAAATCTCATTCTTGATTGGCCCGAAAAGTGTATTCATGTGTGGCTTAGAACGGAAACTAAAGAAAAAACATGGTTTTGCAAATGCTATCCAAATCAAAATTTTTTTTGTTTCACTTCCACTGTTTATTGCTAAATTATTAAGGTCAAAAGATCATTGAAAATGCAACTTGACATTCTTTTCTTCTAAGTCACACTGCAAGCATCTGAAATCTTCTAAGAGCAACTGCCGGCAACTGCATCTTCCAATGTTCCTTGAGCTTGGGAAGTGTATTGGTGTATTGCCCAAGTAATGCTTGTCAACAACTTGTGCTTGGGGTGTTTGTGATGACTCATTACTTGCCCAAGTCACATCACTAGTTCTAGTTGACTGTCATGGGACAAGGATCACTAAAGACCTGGATGCCTCGGCTTGTGACAAAAGCCACTTTTCAAATTAGGGTGAAATCACGAGATGCGGCCTCTTGTAGGCGCAGGCGTCCAGACCCAAGAAGCAAAATTTCACAATAGACAGGGCTTTTAGCCGATCCTCGAAAAAAGAAAAGAATTATGGTTCCTGTTCCTTCTTCCAAAGTGAGGAACGCCTTACTTCTGGCATCATAACGTATAAATGACGCTTTTTTTTGAATAGGCATAAACTTTCAGGATGATTGAAGGTGTGATTTTAGACATCTCAATCACAATAATTTAGTTTAGGTTTTCTTGCCTGCTTCACGTTTGATGTTCAGTTTTTACGTTTAAGATTTTTTCAAATTATCTAAATATACATCAGTTCAAAAAAATTGAAAGGATATAAGCAAGTGTTTTAAGAAAATGCCATTCCACACCTATATGATCCTTTTTATAAGTTTTGAAAACCTTGTCATTTAGTAGGTAACATGCTAACCCTTTGAATCCCTCGACTTGGAATTTTGCTCACGCGTGTTTTCTTCAACAGTACACTTCTCAAAACACCTAAAATGGCCTGCATTTTGACTTAAAGTTTGATTCATGGCAAGTGAACCACATATATGTGACCACAATGATGCTTAATCAATCCCAAATACACTATTACCATATCAAGTAACAAGTGCGATCTCGTAAGAAAGTTGCAAAACTTCATATGTAACTTGACTTAAAGGTTTTAAGAATAGAAAAAGGGAAAAAGAAAAATTCTAATAATTTTAAAGAAGTCAAATGGACTCATCGCAAGCTATTCTTGACCTGGAAAAAGATGGCCTACACTTTGGCATTTGTCATTTTGGCTCACATTGAAAAAAAAACTCCCTATCTTAAAACCCGGTAGGCACGGTACTGAAAATATCACATCAAGCTTTTATGGAAATTCCAAAACACTGAGATATATTTCGGACACAGGAAACCTAGCAGAAAACTTTTATATACTGAATATTTAAAGGTCAGGTCTAGATTAAGTTAATTCCCTAAAAACCTATTAGATTTAACTATTTTTTGCAAAGCTAGTTAGTAAACTTTGAAAACAAATGTAGATACTTTTTGAATCGAAGTCACTTGAACATTTGTTCCTCAGGTGCTGAGTTATTTGAGTTATCAACGCTATCAAAATAGCGTTGATTACATCCACTTTTCGACTAAAAAGAGTTGTCCAATCGTGCTGACGATTTTTTTCAAAAATGAGGACCATGATAAGATTGAACAGTGGGTGAGGTTAAATCAGCGGTTCTACCTCTAAAATAGTTGAAGAAATTGATGTTCAAAGTATCCATTTTGTCCATTCTTGAATATTGTTTTGTGTATCAGTGCTTAGCTTAGCTCAATGAAAGTGTTTTAATATCATTTTTCAATGTCCAAGTATCATAATGAAGATATTTTGTTAAGGTAAACATTTTAATATTGTTTACATAACCATCAACTAATGATTTTAAGGTTGTAAGAGATTTGATAGTTATTTGAGCTAATCTAAAGGAACACCCTTTTGTAACCCTCGTATTAGCTTTCATGGTGAATGACATAAAAATGTGAAGATTTTTCCCTCCTTGACAAGATTGGTTAAATTTGTAATCTTTCTTAAAAAGGCCAGTTTTATACTTCGAAACTGAGTTCCTTTTGAATTTAGCGCCCTCATTTTGGTACTACTGTCAGTCCTCTCAGATTTAGGTAAAACTACCAATTCTAGGTAATTTTGGACCCCCTTCTGGTATAAAATTCCTCTGGTGGTAAATTACCACAATCGCAAATTTTAGGCAATTGTTGGGTCTGAGCAAGTTCAGTTCAAAATTCAATCAAGAAAAATGGTCAAACCCAAAAGGCCAAAAATGTTGTGCTTGAAAAGTACAGCAAATCTATTCAACGAGATCAAAATATCCACAAAAATTACACAGACGTTCTTACCACTTGTTAGAAGCATAATTGACGATTGATTGATTTTAAAAGGACAATACTTATAGACAAGGCATGAGTGAAGCATATCGCAAAAATACTTCAAAATGTCATGATAATCAGCTCTTTAACCAAAGAGCTTAACCCACTATTTTTTTTCTTTTTATGTCCATCTTGTCATTTAAAAGTATTTTTTGCGATCTGCTTTACGCATACCTTGTCTATAAGTATTGTCCTGTTAACTTCAATCTCTCGTCATTTATGTTCCCGATAAGTTATTTGTCCTGATGCCGGATCAATGAGAAAGAGAGAGAGAGAGAGAGAGAGAGAGAGAGAGGCATGCTAAGAATTCTCGAATTATCTCACTACGTTGTGTCGTTTCCCCCAATGATAGGCCGGAATCATGAGTTCGGAATATCAAGGCTAGCTCCGTACATACGTAGATTTGGGCAAGGCTCGGCAGAGACTACCTGCAAATACCTTGAGACTTGACTGCCTACTATATACTTAACTCCTGTATGTATGGCCTGATAAGATTAGAGTGTGAATGCTGAGCTCTCTGACAACTCTGATTATAGTCAAAGAGAAATCCGTCGCACGAATCGTTATTACCCATTGAGGGAAAGTTTGACCGATCATGGATTTTCTTGATCGAGTTCTACCAGTGTATGTTGATTATCTTGGCTCCTTTGAGAGTGAACCCGGTGGTTTACAAGATGGTCACGATGTTATGAAACAATTGCTGGATCATGGCGTACAAACCACACAATTCATACCTAATGCCGAGATCATGTTCACACAAGATCATATCCTCATCAAGGACGTGAACCTGAATGTAAGCTGGTTTATTTTTGTATGTTGTTAAGCAAGAAAAATGTCAATTCGCGATTCTTTGGTTGATCCTAAGGGTTTGGCTGAGCGAATAGCTCTGGACCAGGTCACAGACCCAATAGCTTTCATTGCCAATTCTTCAACAGCGGGCTCAGGCCTTTCTCGAGTGGTGGTATTCACTGAGAACAACGCTGGGCATTTTCGCAAAAATCGCTTGTTCCACGCGGTACAAGTAAGTTATCATCCGTCCGGAATCAGGCAGACTCATGACTAGTCTTTAAAGCATTGCTTCTGCTTAGTGTCTGGATAGCGATCCTCATGACCTTGTGGAATCCATTACCAACTTTACGTCACGTCCAGCCAATTCTGTGCCCACTTTGATGACCCAAAAGTCACAAAACTCCCTAGACATCAATTGGAAAACAGAACTCAACGACCCTCCCACACCCAAGCCTTTGGCCACAAATTTGGGAGGTTTCAATGGTTTCCCAGTGGTCCCGTTGGTAACTTCGGAAACCGTTAATATGGTGGGACATGCCAAACCCCAGTTTCAATACAACACCACCTCAGATCCTGTGGACAAGAAAACGATCCTCTTGAATGCCTGTATTGATGATATCGAGCGATTCTGCGGCGAGGTCGAAGTTATCCGGGAGAATCGAGAGAACATTCGGCAAGGCCACGAGCACGTGAAGAAGGAAGATTTTCGGGCTAGTGATTTTGTGAAAATCTTCCAGAAGTTCAAGTTAACCTTCAACTTGTTGGTACGTTCTTAAAAGCCATAAATAGAAAACTAGTCCTCGTTTGGTCAACAAACTTGATGTTGGTTCCAGGGAGATTTGGATGGACACATTGAAGAACCGGATGCACCCACCTTGGTTCATCATCTTCTTCCTCCGTTGGCTCTTTTGGTGGACAAGTGCTACGAAGACTACTCGGATGATCTTATTCGGGACGTCGCCAATCCCCCCCTCACTCGAACAGCGGCCAATTTCTTGAACCGGGTGCTCCATGAACGAGAAATCGTCATTTGGAAAGCTCTGGGGGACAACTGGCACACTCCAAAGTAAGAGAAGACAGAAAGGCTCGATCTGTTCGATGCTTTTTTTCCTAAAATGACGGTTGGTATTTGTAGATTTGCCATGAATGAAATGAATCCATACAAGCCTATATTCCAAGATGGGTGGAGTCCTGGTTTGATCACTCAATCAGCAGATCACGTCGAGATAGGCGAGGTCCAAAGGTCCATTGTGAAAAAGGTGAGTTTTTGATCCCAAGATCCTACACATTTTTTTGTGTAGACAATAACAATTTTAATGCCTTTTTCCACGCCATTTTCATTAAGGCCATGATGAATCTTGGCATTAATAGTCTCAATTGCGTTACCTAAAGATAAGGAGTTTGACTTCTGTTTTACTTTATGACATCATCCATCGACATTTTTTGCAACTTATGATTTTCATCATGGGTCAAAATCATGTTTATTTAGCATCACAAATTTGGTCCCTAATTTCCACGCATTTATATGCTTTGGGGAAACTCAAAACGCGGGTAGTTTTTGATCATTTTGAGTCACCTCACCTTATACCCTCTTTAGTTTCTACATTGTATGGACAATTTTGAAGCAATCATTATCAGTAAAGATTTTGCGTAAATGAAACAATCGACGTTACACGGAATAAAATTCCACGTTCACAGACGTGGCTTATCATTACAGCTCTAAACAAAATGTAAAACGTCTCATTTGCATTTTTTGGCTTATTGGGATTTTTTGCTACTTTTGACAATGATGACGAAAACAATAACGGGTTACGGGGAAATTAAAGTTTAATTTGACAAAATATACCTAAATTAAGCCTGAAATGTGTTTTCTACTTGCATTTTTGTTGCTCTTTATATTGTCAGCATGCAGGAAAGGGTCCGAATGGGCCATGAACTGGCACACAATTAGATCAAATGGGTTAGCAAGTCAGCTTGTCATGAGTTGGATCCAAATAAGCCTGGGACAGATCTGGATTCAAAATCGACCTCTGATGAGTTGATTCATAAAACTTTAATAAATATTAAACTTGAAAGCTCAACAAAATCATGTTTCCCCAAGTTTTGTCTTCTTCTTTTTCTCCCAAGGGATGCTTATTAACTGGAAACATGTGATTCCAGTTTCAGTATTATCTGTTATGTTAAAACCCAGAAAACAAATGAGTGCTGTTTGAAAATCTTTTTGTAAGACCAGACCCAGTAAGACCCTAGTTAGGATTTTAAAGAAAACTAACATTTGCTTCACCTAGATGGCTCTTACATGATTTAGCAAGCCCTTAACACATCCTACTAGGGTGCCCTGTCTTGTTCTCAAAATGAACAACTCGCCATCAGAGCAAGCCTTCTTATGGAAGCAAAGTTTAGACAAGTTGAGCTTCAATCAAAGAGAGAAATGACAACCAGTGCCATCTTGAGATAGAAACATTTGTGGGTGCTTCTGGTAAATATTTAGCCTCAATTTGTGATTACCCAGTGTGACTTTTTACTTTTTGAAACCATATAACATCGTAGCTGAGCTCCAAAAGGCTCAAAATATGTAGAGAAATCCATTTTAAGATGGAAGCTGCAAATCAAAGTTGAGGATAGATCTGAAATCAAGGGACTTTGCCCCTGTTTTGCCTCCATCTAGTGGCGATTTTTGTAACCTTCAATTAACATGCTTCATTTGAGCCGAATCTGTTGAAACCAAACCAATTCAATCCGAAATTTTGTTGAACTGATCCTGACCCAGAACCAAAAAAATCTTGGCCCGACCTATCCCTATTAGCATTTTTGCATTTTATAACATTTTTCCATTGTTTTTGCTTTTTTTGGCTCTTGTATTTGATTATTTTGTCGTTTTATGGTTCCTTTTTTTTTGGTAATTTAAAGCGGTTATTTATCCTCTACGTTATGTACGGTAAAACTGCATTATTGTTCTACTCAACATTTTAAACTGAATTCATGTCAGAGTGGTAATAAAAGTACTTCCGATGTTGTCCACTTATCAGGAACAAAGACAGGGCCTCTTAAGACTCTGATTTGACCTCAAAAGAAAAGTTATTTACGCTCAACAATTTGTTTGACCGTGAATTTTATTCCATTTAACGTCCATGCTTCTATTTGCACGAAACGCCCAACTCTAATTATCAGTTCATTCATTGTGTTTTGGCAATGATATGATTTGTGTTTAAGTTGAACGAATGAAATTCAAAGTCACATTATCTTTACAGAATTCAGTAGTACACAATGAGCCCTTGTATACCGATGACGATTTCCAAAAGTGAGTAGGCCTGAAAAACTAGCTACGGTCCCAATTGCGTGAATTTGACGGTCTTTGTTTAACTTAGGGCTATCATTCCTGTTGGTGGATCCCACGACGATTTTCGGGACTCGCTCATGGCGAAGCAAGCGAAGATTGGACTTGTCCTTTACTCTCGTGATAGACAAAACAAGCGCGAATTGAGCGTCATCAAGGGCGAATATTTGGAGGTGTTGAATTCGGAGAAAAAATGGTGGCAATGTCGAAATGCAAACGGGAAAACCGGTTACGTCCCCCATACGCTCTTGAAGGCCCTTATTTACTCTGAAGTAAGACATGGAAACTCTGCTCACAAGTTTGTTATCTTATTATATATCTAGGCACGTTTTTATTTTTGTGGAAGCGTTTTAAACCGATCTCACCTGGTCTAGCATCCACTCACTACTTTTCAATCGAATGAAATTGGCATTCCTTCTTTGCAGACTTTTGGGGACTCTGAAATGGAACGTGGACGACGTAAGTTCAAAAATATTTATTCATACATGGAGTTGGAGGCACTAAAAAAATAAACTTGGCAATTGAGTTCTTGTATTGATTAATGCCATGCCGTTTCGGACTTTCCTTACTAAGCGAACAATGCAAACAAAATTGATCTTTTCAATTTTAGATTCGAGACGATCCCATCGAACGTATTCATCTTCAAGAGAAGAGCAAACTCCCTCTCCAGTTCGGAGTGTGGCTCCACCTCCACCACCCATGCCCCAAAAAAACTTGGAGAACGTCACTCCTACCAAACGTAAAGCCAAGCATTCTAATTTTCATATACATACATAGTGAGTGAATTAGTATTTAGCCACACGATTACCTACAGGTCCGCCCAAGTACCAAAATCAATCCGTGCGATCGACCATGTCGATGCAAGAGGAATTAAAGAACGTCTTGGATGTTTTCAAAGACAGCCAAAAGAATCACCTGGAAGTCACCAAAACCCCTGACATTTATATTGGACAAGATTCTACCCCTCATGAAGTCCGCGAGTGGTTAAAGCAAAAGCAATTCAGTGAGAGGTAAAACAAATCAGCTACAACAATACAATTTTTTTTGTGTTGATCGTATTTGAATTCAAATTTTCCAGAGTACTGACCCAACTCTCTGGATTCAACGGTGCCAAGGTGCTAGAGCTCACCCGCAAGAACCTGATTGCGTCCTTTGGCAAGGAAGAAGGAGCTCGCCTTGATTCCCAATTGACCTTATCCAAGAACACGAAAGGTTACCGCACTGCAAGGAGCTCAGAATTAAGGGCAGTGCTTGAGCGTGCCCGAAAGAAGACCGATACCGATGAGCAGTGCTTTTCCGAGGGTGAAGAATCCGATGGAGACTTTTATTCTCGAGCATGAATGAATTTTAATATACCTGATAATGCTTAGCCGATAATGTCTGAGGTTGTGATTTTGCTAATGAATGAGACAAATCGAGAAATTACCTTAAATATATGTGCCATCGAGTTGGGGAATGTTTTGAAATATGGTCAAGGAAATCAAAAACAATCAATGAGCGGCAAAGCTTATGCAAGAATGTCAAGTCAGGGTTCAACAACCAATAAAAGGCTAGGGCCCACTCATTAACGTAACTGAATTTGCGGCAGGCCCATTTTTTCACAACAAAGGGCCAAAAAAAATGAAATCAGATTTTGCCCCCCCCAACAACAACAATATTAAAAATAGAACTCCATAATTCGTGGTGGGAAAAACAAAACTACATTATTCCGGCTCTTTGCTTGTTTTTTGGCCTGTTCTGGTTCTGATGGAACTTTGGAAAACAGCCCCTTCTTGGCTAGCTTTTAACACATTTTACGTTAATGTTGGCTTCTTAAAATGTTTTTTTTCTGACATGTTTTGAGCCAAAAATCATTCTGGTTACAAAAAAGGCTGTCAAATTAATGGCAGACATTGAATAGGAAATGACACCCTGGAAAAGTAACCCATTCTGCAAAAGAAAATGGACAGCTTTTACAGAAGTAACAGAGGTAAAAGAAATGCAAGATACTTATTTTTAAATAATTGTCTCCAAAAGAAATATTGGAACATGAAAAAAATGTTGCAAAAAGCTATTGCAAGACGTAAATTTTAACACTCGCAACTCTCAACATTTTTGTGCTTCTCACTATACTCTACTTTTTCTCTCTATGTTGCCCTCTATTGAGTTCCTCTCTCTATGTTGCCCTCTGTTGAGTTCCTCTCTCTATGTTGCCCTCTGTTGAGTTCCTCTCTCTATGTTGCCTTTTGTTGAGTTCCTCTCTCTATGTTGCCCTCTGTTGAGTTCCTCTCTCTATATTGCCCTCTGTCGAGTTCTGCTCTCTATGTTGCCCTCTGTTGAGTTCCTCTCTCTATGTTGCCCTCTGTTGAGTTCTTTCTCCATGTTGCCCTCTTTTAGGTTTTCTCTCCATGGTATTCTCTTTTGAGCTGGTATCTCCGTTATTTAGAAACAGACAGGATACCGCCCTAATCCTCAATAGATGAGAAGTCCAAAGGTATTATCCCCACAAGGTCTGTGCAAATCTTACTGAGAATGAACGAGAAGTGTTTTACCACAAAAACGATCTCTCCAATTCATAAGTTTGAGAAGGCAAAACGTTTGAATTTCTCAAAAAATGTACTAGATTTGGCGGCAGACACATAATCGTGAATGACATTTGCCAAACCAAAATTTCAGGTAAGAGGTAAATCAAATTTTCAATAAAATCGAAACGTCTGAACCAATTTAAGGTTCAAGGAATTTTCGTATCAAGTTAAGACCACTTTCAAGGCATTTAGCTTCATTCCATTGACAGATGAGCCAGAAAATTCGAAGACGTCGGACGTGCAGATCTTAGTTTAGTTTTTTAAAGCTTGATCTTTGTTGTATTTGAACTGATTCCTCCCTAAAATTCAAGCCTGATGTGAGCGCAGCCCAAAGCTCACGTTACTCTAATGTACTGAAGAAGTTATTAAATGCTTAGGAGATGACCAAGTTGACTTTTGGGATAGATTTTGATGTCCTGAATAATCTTTTACAAAGATCGAATTGATCTTGGGTAAAAATAAGTTTTTTTTGATGCCTTAAAGATTTTGACGAGATACAGATTTTTAAATTTGTGAACCATCCACTAGTGATGGGAGGCAAACAAGAGCTTGGGCAAGCGGTCCGGTACAGTACCTTGGACTTGCCGAAACTTGGGTCTACTTGGGTGCCTGTACAAGTATTTTTCCCACCTTACAGGTTTGCCAAATTTGCTAGGAATGAAGACTAAACCTTTGGCATCAGAAATTCAATTAACCAGAAAGTTTCAGCTAAATAGGGCCCAGGCCCTTGTTAGGATGGATTTTTAGATGAAAATACACAATTCAAAGCTTTTGTATCGAGAAATGCAAAAGCTTTTGAGAATATTTCAAAAAAAAAAGAGTTGGCATCTTATATTTTTTTCTTGCAACTCTGAGTGACCGAGTTGTTCCCAAGTGTGACTGTTAAATCTCATTCTTGATTGGCCCGAAAAGTGTATTCGTGTGTGGCTTAGAACGGAAACTAAAGAAAAACATGGTTTTGCAAATGCTATCCAAATCAAAATATTTTTTGTTTCACTTCCACTGTTTATTGCTAAATTATTAAGGTCAAAAGATCATTGAAAATGCAACTTGACATTCTTTTCTTCTAAGTCACACTGCAAGCATCTGAAATCTTCTAAGAGAAACTGCCGGCAACTGCATCTTCCGATGTTCCTTGAGCTTGCCAAGTGTATTGGTGTATTGCCCAAGTAATGCTTGTCAACAACTTGTGCTTGGGGTGTCTGTGATGACTCATTACTTGCCCAAGTCACATCACTACCATCCACCCTGGAAATTTACACTCTGATCCAAAAAATATCGGAAGGTTTTGAACGGAAAAACGGACACCTTTGATCGATCCTCTCACAAACGCGTTTTTCAAACCTAAAATTCACTCCCAGTCCGAGCCTGAACTTATCAGGAGCCAAAGGAGCGCCTTTTCCTTGATCTTTTCCAAGGACCATTTGGCTCAACTTAGTTAGAACTCGTTTTAACAAGAATTTTATTTATGCATGGCAAGATCGCTATGGAGTTAGCACCAAGAACATGATTCATTTAATGGTTGACTTCACGGATTACATAGTGTTATTTTTCATGAGTTTTCAAAGTTTCAAAAAGTCGTCTCTCTCGGTGACAGTTTGTCTAAAACACGTCTTAAACACCGGAATTTAGCACACATTTTCACCCAACCTTTCATTTTCAACCTCTTCCTTTTTTTCGTTTGGACAGGAACTAAAGCGACGGTGAGAAGTTCAGTCCCACCCAAAATCAAGATTTAAGATCGATTTATTTTATGAAAAACACATTTTCAGAATCGTTCTTCTGGAGAAGAGAGTTGTAAGTGGATATTGAGATCGAATTTAAAACGCTAATTATTTATAAAATGTTGGACAACCTCCACCGACTAACAGGAGGAGGTTAAGGCAGAACTCAATGAATGAGTCACGTCTGCGGTTATGAGCTCCCCCATTTTTCTTGGGGGGGGGGGCGGATTTTTCAATACCGCTACAAGGAATGGGATTCCCTGTGAAGAGAGTAAATGAATTAAAAAAGTTTATATAATTAATGTTTTTGTGAAATTTGATCTGCCAATGAGTTACTGCTAACAGATCTGTACAGCCCTTGAATTGTGGGTTGGTCAGGAATAGTATTTTAAAATTTGTCCAATCCTGCCTTAAATGCTGTTACAGGATCAGCTCTTACATATTCCCGACGAAGACTAATGGGTAAGAAATTGAACAATGAGGGAGCCCGATAAAGAAGAGAGGAGGACTTCATTGATTGAACCTGCTTGGATTCCTTGGGATTTGGAGGTGCTCTCAAAAGGCAAGTAAAACCTCTAAGATCACTACAACTGATCTCAAAGCCTGGGTTAGGACAGGGCCCATGAATGCTCTTGAAGACATACAGTATCAGATACCTTTCGTACCTTCTCTGAGTACTGTACAACCCTAACTTCTGGAGCCTCTCCCAATACGAGAGCTCTCTCTTTCCTGTGATGTTCCTAGTAAAACATCTTTGGACCTCCTCGACCTTTTGCAAACCTGCCGAACTCATTGGAGCCCAAATGGGGGAAGCATATTCAAGATGCGGCTGAACAATCGACTTGTACAGAGTTAGCATCGGAATACTATCTCTGGACTTGAAAGTGTGATAGATCCAGCCGCACGTTTGAAATGCCTTCCCCACTTTCAACTGGATATGCTCATCAAACTTTCCATCATCTTGGACCACAACTCCTAAATCCTTCATGGATGATACCTGCTCAATATCACAACATCTAATTTTGACACCCATACGTCATTGCACGGAATTTCATCCCGTTCAATGCCAACCAAAGAGTAGACTTTCTCCAAGTCCTCAACTAAACATTTCGAGTCCTGACCATTCCTTCCACAAACTAATTTCGTGTCATCAGCTTATGAAGAAATACTGGCTTTTGCTCTAAACTTCTGGAGAGGAGCAATGAAGAGAATAAACAGGAGCGGGCCTAAAATTGAACCTTGTGGAACACCTGACTTGACAACATGGATGCCACTAAATGATCCTTCAACCTTAACTATTTGCTTCCTTTCGCTTATAAAACTATCAATCTAATTCAGGAACTTACCCTGGATCCCAAACTCTTTGAGTTGATCGAGCAAAAGACCATGATCTACCTTATCAAAGGCCTTGGCAAAGTCAAGATAGACTACATCAACTGACTCGTGAATTTCAAGCCCCTCAATGATCTGCTCGATATGGTCAACCAATAGGGTGACTTAGAGACTCGAAACCCATGCTGCCCTGGGGGAATGATATCATGGGCTTCCAAATACTCAACAAGCTTGGACTTCATGATCTTCTCAAAGACCTTTACAATACTGGAAGTCAGAGAAATGGGCCCTATAATTACTAAGGAGTGGCTTATCTCCACCCTTAAAAATTGGAACGACATGAGCTACTTTTAGAGAAGAGGGAAACTTGCCCTGATCTAAGATGCGACGCATCAAAACGGAGAAAACAGGGGCAAGAATCTGTGAACATTTCATCAGAATCTGAGATGTCACACCATCAGGTCCAGGAGAACTCGAGAGCTTTAAGCTCATGATGGCCTCAAAAGCATCTTGATCTGTTACTTCTAGATCCTCCAATCGATTATCCTGGCTAGTAATGCCAGTCTCCTCAACAACATTACTACAGTCATGGCCTGCTCTGCTGCTCTGCCAACCCTTTTCGGAATTGAAAATACACTTGAGAACTGATCTCCAAGCATATTGGCCATGACCTCACTATCATTGACGGTTTTACCGTCGACCTCAAAAGGTCCTACTGGATGCTTCATTTTTCTCTTTGTGTTTGCAAAAGAGAAAAACGCCTTTGAATTACTCTTAACCTCCTGGATCACTCTACTTTTGATTGATTCTTTTTGATTGATTTCCTTTTCAGGTTAACAATTGAACGATTGGTCAAGATTACCAACAGAAAACGCCCTCACGGGCTATAAAGAATTCGCGGCCGCTCAGTTGGTCGGAAACAGAACCTTTATATTACAAAACATGGGTTGTTATTATCGCAGGGAAATACATAAATGGAGTATGTAAATGAAATTATTACCTTGCTATCCAGCATTGGTCAATATGATTGCTTCTCGGGTTTTGACTCGTCATTCCCAAAGTTTCCGAATGGTTTGCTCGATTATCCTCTTTCCTCTTTCGTCCTTCTTTGGTTCGAGTACGAGCACCACTAATTGGGGGATTCGACATGTCCCACATTTTCCGCTGCATGTCCAGGCCTATCGTGGGATTGGGATTAGGTGGTTGGGCAAGTGGATGGGAAGGCTTTGAAATTTGGGGGTCCTCTATCTCTAGGGATCCGTTCCAGGGCCGGTCCAAGTTCGTGTGGCAACCAGACCACAGCCGTCGACTTCTATTTGGGTTTTGGGCGTGGTTGCCCTGGCATTATGCTTGAGCTGTTCGGCCGGTTGGGTTCTGGGGTCTCACTGTAGGTACCTGGGCCCTCATTGCCTTGGTGCTAGAATGCGACAGCCTTGTTGAATCTTGGGGTGGGTTGGGTGGGCCAGCCATGACCAGCATCATATTCTCCAATGGGAAGAGCGCCTTTTGGGTTAGTGGGTGGCTCACAAACAAGACATCCTTTCGAGCAATGTCCAGCAAAAGATAAGACCTGTTCCCTGTGCAGAAAAGGTGAAGGTTTTCGAAGTACGCCCTCACCAGCCACAATATGGCAATATGACCCTGGCTGGTCATGCTGGTATTGCCATCAATGAAAAACGCCCTCACCAGCCGCGCAAAGGAATCGGTATACCCCAGGTACGGGGAAATTGCCAAAGAGGACTTGGATTAGAAGGCCTCATTCTTTTTACACCAAACGTATGCCTTATTGGGGTGCCCAAAGAGTTTCATTTTGGTCCCGTCTGACCAATGAATGGAGTTCCAGAAGGTTGGATCTTGCTCTTTAACATAGTTCAACTTGTCCTTGGCATGTTTGGAACGCAGGAGAGGGTTTTTTCGTGGGCGAAATCCTCTGAATCCATTTCAGTGAAAAGTCTTTCCCAAAGTGGTGCAACTGACATGGAGTCCAATTCTTGCAAAATGACCTTGCGCGTCTTGGATGGTTTGTTGTTTGTGTGTAAAAAAGTAAGTTATCTTTCGCAATCTTTTGCTCTAACCTGCACGATATTTTGGCCTTGCAGCTTTGTCCTTTCCTATTTATAACAGTAAAATTTTAATATTAAAATTAGATATAAAATAGTAATTCTTTAGTCTTTTTTCGGTGCGTTAATCATCACCATTAGTAGGGACAGGAACTTAAGACGAATAAACTTATTCGTCTTTTTTCGTTTTTTTGGCCTTTATTCGTCGCGAATTTTTGGATTTCAAGCGCCTGCAGCGTTTTTTTTTTCAATTTTCCAAGCAAGCATTCCAAGCATTCCAAGCATTCCAAGCAACAACAAAAAACTTGAAAGAAAGTTCAATCCACCAACCATAGGCCAATGTAACAATTTGATTGTCAGTTGCGGTTTTGCACAAACAAAATACAATCAACACTCTAAATTAACTTGTACTCGTACAGTTGCTTGACAGACACAGAAAGAAAAGATTACTATTGGGTTGAAAAGGCCATCAGAACAATTATTGGATTTGCAAATCTGATTTTAAGTATAGCTGTACTAAAAACGGTCCTTTAAAAAGGCATTTTTAACTCTTGGTTTTTATTTGACATATGTACAACTGGCTAATTATTGCTCGTTAGGTACTGCCTTTTTTTTAATTTTCTAGATTTCGCCGTTTTTGACAGTCAGATCAGTTCAGACAAATTGGTCCTTAGCAATAGGGACATACATAACGTCTATTTTGTGGGAGCAGCTTTAAATGTCTTTTTTCGTCTGGACGGGCATTTAATTTTTCTTCTTTCTTTTAAGATAGGTTCATTCGCCTTTTTGAGAAATTAATTCGATTTTTTTCCATTTTGCAAGTATTTTTATTCTTTTTTTTCCGTCTGTTGGGAACTTTTATTCGTCTTTTTTCGTTTAATCGGTCAATTTTATTCGTCTTTTTTCGTTTATTCGTCTTAACTTCCTGTCCCTAATTATAACAAGATTTTAGTCTTTTTTTCTGTCTCATTTCAAAAGGTTTGGCTGGTGGTTATCATTTTTTTCAGTTGAGGCGTCGTAAGTTAAGAAGATAAGCATTTTTTGAGCACCATGTAAAGATAACTGCTGACTTAAAAGTCTTTTAGTGGTCTGGTTGCCACTTCTAATATTGACAAATGAGAGGGCGAGTTTAATTAGTTTCTGTAAATGTGTAGTTGATAGTTTCCTTAAATTGAATCAATCATATAAATCATATAAAATCAATCCATCATATTACATGTGTGCACCAAAATCAAATAAATTCAAACACTATACTAGAGTGCATCAGTAAAAAATGAAAGTGAAAACATCAATGAGTTCAAAGTTTCAAAATTTTACTTCAATGGCATCACATTAGCATTCATGTAAAACATAAGTTTTGGAGGATGTAAAGTGTGTGCCCTTAATATGTCTTAAAAGTCATGCTTTCACTGTTTTCCAAAAGCACTCTGAATCGTCTCTTGTCTTTGTTGCCTCTACTCTACATTCATAAAGAGCAATCGACCCATCATACAGCCCTGAAAACAGTTAAGTTTGCAACAACAATTATTTTACCTTGGATAATTTTCAATGAAAAAGTTTGTTTGAGCTATAAATGTTGTTTTTTTGTGATTTAGGGAAGGATATGTATTTATTTCAAATATAATTTAGTCCTAAAGTTCCTCAATAGTTTGCACCTTTTGCATTTTCTTTTTGCATTTTTGGCGTTTTATTTGCATTTTTGTGCAGCCCTAGTGATAAATATAAAAAGAGCTATTGTTGGACATCCAAGATTTAAACAGTAACACATTAAGTATACTACGCCAAGAGGTTTCCAACATTTCAAAGCAATACTTCCATCCCATTTTTCAGGCAAAGAAAGCTTCCAAGTTACCTTGTACGTATTCTGGATCCAACATTCCACCAATATGAACTGGGAGTCGTTTTTTTCTGTTTAAGCAACAACAAATCCCTTTTTCTATAGTTATCAAGTGGACAAAGCATGGCGGACATCCTGAAAGACGTACGTCCAATCATCCAGTCGTCCATCCACAATGTACACTTCATGCCTTCTGAGCGGACATGTTCGACCTCCCCTTCCTACTACTTCTACTCCTACTACTACTTGTAGTACGAATACTCCCGAACATGTGCTGTTACCGGGCCAAAATTTCCAAAGATACTGGCTCCAATCGGATGAAGTGAGTAGTCAGTAGTGAGTGAGTGAAATAGAAAAGAAAGTTCCCCAGATCGTAATACACAAAAACAACCTTAACAATTTGAAGAAGTCCCCACTCCAGTCCATCAGACTCCATCTTTTAAGTGATTAAGTCAACATGGTGCGTCGAGATAAACAAATTCCATCGTGGTCAAACTCATCAGAATCGCGAGATCAACAACATAGACATCGATATCGAAGAGCACACCATCACCACACACCTCCTCACCCGGACAATGGTGTGACAATGTTGAGGTCATTACACCCTAAGCTTGATCCCAATCAAACATATGTTCTCTCAGGTAGTAGGATCTTTGGTCCATGTGCGTGTGCAAAAATATGACATTCTATTTCCGTTGTGTTTTAGGCCCCGTGATCAAGTACGACGAAACCCTACAAAGCTACGTGCACGTGTTTTCTGCTCGTCCCATTCCCCCCGGGATGACTGTCATCGCCACTCCCAGCCAAAGTCCACCAGACTCAACCTCATCCAGTTCCACTGACAACCACCATCATCTTTCACGGGCTTTCCCGGAATCCATCACACTGACTTCCTCACCTCCGACACTCAACCAAGTCAGCTCAACAAAATTCAACCCAAATGCCTTGCCCTTCATTCCGAAGACCATCGAGACAGATCTGAACGTCAAGATTTCGGACAAAACGCTACAAAATAAAGAAAATGATACCAAAAGCAGTCAGAATCCTAGAAGTAGACCAATAGGCTCAGAAACCGAATCCGAGCCGGGACGGCGAACACCTTGTTTTATGTATTGGTCGAGTAACTGTCCCGAGGGAACACTTGTTCCACTTCGACAGCCGGATCCACCTGTTTATTTCCAAACCATGGCAAGCGAAACTAGATGAGTTTCGAAGTTTCACGTCATAGGAACGCAGTGTTTAAGTGCTTATTGTTTCAAAGTATGTTTATTATATCGCTAAAATTGAAGTCACTTATAAAAATGGCACTGCCTTTAGACAAAACTCCTTTAGTACGAATAAAAATCATTGTTTCATGTCTAACGCTTTATGATGATTCAAGAGTTTCACGATTCGGCCCGATTCACGACATCTGGTGGTAAGAATGGGCAAAATCGTTGCTGTCGAAGTCAAAAAAGAAAAGAAGCAGAACAGCTTCATTTGATATGAAAGTTATATCATGTGTCTCTGAAAAGGCTAATCTTGTTCCGTTTACCTGCTCTCTTTTCCTGAGGGCGAAAATTTTACGGTTGATTGTGAAAAAGTAAAAAAAAAAATGTTTTTGCATCTTGAGACCAATCTCTAAGAAAGGAAAAAATGGTACTTTTAGATTTATCACACCTTGTTTGGTTTGGCAGGACATTAAAAGTTGAAAAATCCCCTCCGCACCCTATAGTGTATTGGAGAGGTTCCTAAACATATTTTGCAATGAAACCAACCAAAACCGAATGCAGAGAGCACTTAAAGAAATAACTAGGGAGGGGCAGAAAGTGCAAATAATCTTACCCTTTTAGTTACCAAAAGTTGCAAAAAAATGTGCCCAAATGTGCAAAAAAAAGTGCAGAAAAATGTTGAAAGTGCAAATAAATGTCAAAAGAGAGCAAATAACTTGCATTTGGACTTAAAACGTCATTCATGGAGTACCCACGGCTCCTAATTGAGCAGGAGAAGTCATTTACAAGTTCTAAAGACATTTGAGACCAGTTTGAGGTGAAGAGACAATGCCGCACAATTAATTGAGTTCTATTAATTAGGTCACCACCAAAAAAGGATGTAAAGTCATGAAAAATACTTTAGTCAACAACCCTCTGAATTTTTCATTCCTAAGGTGGTCTTGTGGATGTATGTACCTAAAATATTGTCGAAATATATTTATCAATTGTTTTCTATGGCTTTGCATAACTCCGTTTTTGTCCTTCAAGTTGTTCAAAAATAGACATTGAAAATTGAACAGAAAAATACCCACGTGTGCCTAACAATTGCATCAAAGAATATAGTCACAAATGTGTTTTAAGCATGTTTTTAGTGACATTACTTCAATTACTTCAATATTTGGCCCATGGCCTAATTACCAGAACTCAATTTCAAATGTGGCATTCATTGTGTCATCACATCAAAACTGTTCTCAAATACTTTTGGAACTTAAAAGTAATATCTCCAAGTCAATTAAACAGTGTGTACTGCTACATTGATGTATCCTTAGCTTGATTATTTTGAGTTTATAACGGCCTTTTTTAGAAATAGCGATCCTTGTAGGCAGCAAACCTAATTCTGCAATCTATATTGTTTGTAGATCCTTCCATTACCATAACATGAGTTTCTTTAGGTTTGCTATTTGTTGGTCGCATGCAATGAGATTCTATTGTCTAATCTTTAGTTTAGTAAACAATGTTATAGTTAAAGCCAAGATGGTGAATAAAGTGTGAGGTCTGCGTCTGAAATGCACATAGTATTTCTTCAAGGTACTAAGAATGGTTGATTGCAAATGCAAGCTTTTTCGACTAGTTCAAAATTTGATCTTAAAACTAAAATTTCTTTCAAAAGCCACTACATTTTCTTAACAATTTGTCAATTTTGGCCAAAAACGTAAATAAAAAGTGCAAATAAAGGTGAAAAGTGCAAAAGTGCAGAAAAATGGGTTTATGTTACCAAAAATCTTTTTACACTATTTGCCCGTCCCTAGAAATAACATTGGGGTTAGAGTTCGTTTTTTATGTTCCAAAAACTCTGAGAAAGATCATATAAAAATCATTTTTGAAGTTATTGAAGCTTTTGCAAGCCCTAGAATATATCAACTGACAAGAAGCACTGAATTGCTGGAGTGGGAGGCTAATGGTGTGATTTATGACTTGCTTGTATTCAGTAAACGACGTATTTCAATTTTCAGCTCAATCGAACGACGGGGCGAAAAGTTATGCCGTCTCAACTTATCTACTGAAGAGAGCATAGAATGAATGAGTTCGCCCTTTTGTGGTAAAACGATTACCACAAATGGGCTAGTTCATTCATTCTCGGTCGGATTTGCACTGAACTTTGAGAGAGCATAACTTTTGACTGCGACGTTCGATTAAGCTGAAAATAGTAAGACAAATTTAGGTCAACCAAGAGAATCTCATTTGCAGAAGGACGTGATTGCTTTGTTCCTACAAGAGATTATGATTCTTTTCATTAGCCTCTCAGTCCAGTGAAGTTTAGTGGTTCTTGCAACTGATTACTCGAACTAATACGACAAATGGTAGGAGCTAGAGGTTAAAAGGGAGGTGGTCTTTTACTTTGCAAAAACTGGCACACAAAACGCGATCCTGACAAGTGATATCAATCAAGAATGTGCAATCATGTGTAAACAATTAAGGTCAATTGGTCCACATTTTCCTAGTGTACCGTCCTCCGAGCTCGTCGACAGAAAACAACAATGAAATAATTCCGCTCGTCCAGGATCTTCCGCCGAACAAACTTCTCTTGGGAGATTTCAACTATCCTTATGTTCACTGGAACACCCTGGAAGGACCCCTATCAGTCAGTGGAGTTTGTTGACGCTTGTCAGTCGTCATTTTCGGAACGACTTGTTCACTTCTCAACGCATCGTGGTGGGAACACACTCGGTCTTGTCTTCACAAATGTCCCACAGAAGATAATTGCACTTCAAGATAGCCCACCTCTATCTAATAATGACCACAAGTTCGGTAGTAGGAGTGTCACTGAAGTTTCAAGTGCGTGCTGTCAAATCCAAACTGAGGTGTGAGAAATTTTGCGAGTGCAGACCGGGAGATGGTCAACACTTGGTGATGGAACATGGGACGAAATACAAAGTCAAACCGTACAAGATCAGTGCCAGTATCTTGTTTCAAAGATCGACGAAACGTCCAAACAAGATCACGCCATAATCGCAACGACTTGCAATGGATGACCAAGATCCTTCGACTATCCATTTACAGAAAGAAGCGAGAGAGATAAAAGAATATCAAACGATCAAAAGAATTCCCAAGACATCTAGACACTTTTTCAGGTTGCAAAGAGAAGTGAAGATTTCCGTTCAAAAAGCTAAACAAAGTTCGAAGCTAGTCATGCCAAAAATGTTACGTCGAATGCCAAAAAGTTCTCCAAGCTTTTTTTCAAAATAGTAGCTATACCGTATTTCACTTGAATTTATGAAATGATATACTTATTTATTTTGAACTAGCTACTAGCCCCTGTAGAAATAAATCACCCAATACTCATACTTGAGTGTATTAGTAGAGCGACCCCTCGTTGCCCTTGTAAAGCTTTGTTTACTGCTCTCTTGTAGAAATCATGCCAATTTTGTTTTTTTATCTCTGCAAGCTGTTTGCTCACATTTAAAAAACAGGTCAATCACCTGTACATTGGGGGACAAGGGGAACTGGTGGGGATGGGAAATGAAAAGAAGGTGAAAAAGGAAAGAGGATAGGAAATAGGAAAGTTTCAATGAAGTAATAAATCCCTGTTTTCAATTGCTGTTTTTACTAATTTGCGGATTTTGAACTCCTATCTTCCGCGTGGATAGCACTTTTTCTTTCAACATTCTGTGAAATATCGGTCAATTAATCCAACTTTTAATGCATTTTTGAAACCATTAACGGAACAATGGAGGTTTTCAAAATCACCTTTGTTCCACAGAATTGGGATTACGAATTGTGGGTATGAGGCTAAGAGACTGGATTCAGTTTTTTTAGTTTTTATGTAGTTTCTTTGTCTTACCTTTTTTGTGGTAGTAGTCAAAGTTTTCTGCAAAAACCTCTGTTGGTCCAACTCTCTTAATCATCTTACGGACCATGACCATGCATTTAAAATGATGCAAATTATTTATTGACAGAATATTGTAACATTTCATGATCGAACTCGTGTGACAATTATGTTTGCCTTTCAGAAGCACTTCTTAAACCCCATTCTGCAAGTTGCTAATATGATTAATCGTTCGTGCGTTTCCATATATTACTAGCTCGTATTCTATTTGAGGCATTTTTAGACTCTTAACGAGCTGCATTTAGACAGCAGTAGGTAGGATATTCTTCACTTGTGATATCAAATATACAATTTTTCTCAATTTGTCACAAACATATTGAACATGATCATCCCATGTGAGTCTGTCATTTACCATGGTGCCAAGAAATTTGACGCTTTTAGTTTTATAGTCTCTATCAATATGAGAAATCACCTCATTGTTCAATTTTCGGACCACCCCGTTTTTGTTAAGAGTATCACCTTTGTTATTTCTCAATTTAACCACCATGAAGTGTGGGCTTTCTGGATGAATGCTAAGTTTATTGTCTCTAAACCTAAATTGTGTTACCTGTGTCAGTTCTGTGTTGACTACAAATTCCAGTATATGACGTGTGTCCTAGATCAAAAGTATCATCCATGCGGTCAGATAGTGTTAAGGCAAATATCTTAATAAATGAGTAGCGAGTGCATCTGTTGCTTCATTTAGGACAGAGCGAAAAAAGGGAGAGAAGGAAAGAAGGGAGGGGGAAAGACTGGTGTGGAGATACGAAATGATTGGGAGGGGACCTGAACGCAAAAGTCGGGGCTTCAAGTATTGGACCCTTGGTTGTTCAAGGTGCTTGGTACATGATCAGGCCAATGAGCTCAATACGAGGGATATCTAAACCAATGGTAGACTGGCCTTGTTACTACTGATGGAAACAAAACAATCTTTCAATCTTTCTCACGCGAGGTTGCTGGCTTTAGGTTTGAAACCTAAAAAATCACCCCTTACATAGTACACCATCTTGCAAAATCAAGAAGCAAATTCCCTCTACATAGCTACCCCTGATCCAAAGACAAATAAAGCAATGAATGCCACTTGCGTTGACCTTCAGAAGAAAGCCTAATTTCTCATATGTAGCATTCAACAGATAAATGATAGACCCTGAAGGCTAATTGGCAGACCTAGTTGGGCAACCTAAGTAAACCCTAATCTCCATACTCAGTTTGATAATGTTTTGCGTGATGAATATTTTGATGTTGCGGAAAAACTACATGGATTTAGTCGAGGAACAGCTACACAGAAGCTCATGTCACAAGAGCTTCTGTAGGAACGGCCAGAACACCCTCACATATACCAGGGAGATCTTTGACTCCTTCTTAACAATTACCACTATGGGATCAGATTTAAAATGTATGATGTAAAACAAACCATTGTTACAAAATCAAGCTCCAGTGTCCCATTGCACGTTTTTGTAATTTTCATTCCTTTAAGAACCATTTAGGGAGAGAAACCACTTACATCCATACCTGTGCACCCTAACCAAAAGCGGGGACAAAGAAGTGCCACACTGACGCCCGTCCGCATGCTGAACTTAGATGATTACAAATGTCATCTGGTGTGTTCCGGCGATAATATTTGATTTTACATTCCACCCAATATTAAGTCGGCAATTCAGTCATGAGCGATGGAGTATCCTCATCAAAGCTTCAGCAAGATAAGCAACGTGAGTTGAATTGATGAATTCATAAAGTTCAAGTCAAAAAGCAAAGTTCTCAAAACTGGCGGTCCTTAGAATATTGTTGGTCAGTAATCAAACTATTACTTTATCAAGAGTTGTTCTTACAACTCTGATGTGTCAACAACTGGGGTGTCAGAGAATTTAAATGTGGCGATTTTGATCCAAAATCATCTTGATATCCATATCCTCGAATTGATCGGTCTAGTTTCCTCGTAATATCAAAATCACGCAACCTCCCCGTGACACGGAGTATGGTGATTAGGGTTTACTGGGCAATTTATCGTGAATATGATTGGAGATTGGATTGTTTCCATCACTACTTGTAACTCGTTTAAATGCGCGTTTTTTGGATTGGTGTTACGAATTGAAATGAAGATTTATCTCTTATGAGCAAATGTTGTTTTCCAAGTTTGGTTGCTGGACAAACTTGTTCGAAGCTATGATTTAGTAAGCCAAGGTATGTTGGGCGACCCCTCTTTACATAGTAGAAAATAAGCGTCAAATGCGAGCAACATGACAAAAATCATGTATCTTTCAAAACCAAGACGTCTTACATCTAAACTTATCTCTCCACAATCTCTCTTGTGGAGAATTTTCTCCACAAGTGTTCACCAAATATCAATATATTATTATGAACAACATCTTTACTTTCCAAAGGCCATTTTTAAACCGTTCTTGGGTCACCCACAACCTAACATACTTCGTCCAAATAAATTAAAAGTTCGAACAGGGTTGCAAAACAATGAAACATGTAAAGTAACATCTCCTCATAAGAGATAAATATTCATTTCAATTTTCAACCTCACCTATACAACAGGACCTATATAATTTTCGAAATTTCACCATCACGTCTACCTATAGTCTGGGTACCCCACGTAAGCACTTCGCGGCAATATTTCAGCACCCTTCGAGTTCTTACTCGTTCTTGCGGAACAAAGAGCCTTTAAATTCAGCAATTAACGGCCTCACCCTAACCACATCTACCTTATAGACTGTGATTAAGAAATTTGATTGAGATTCTTCACCGAGACCGAAAAACATCAATTCTCAGTTCCTCAAAACCCTAACCTCGTCCCTGCTGATTGAGTATTGAGTCGGGGATCTTACTACATGGATGGAAAGTGTCAAATGTCAAACGAATTCTTAAGTCGGAGGTACAAAATTACGCGCCCATCTCTCTAACGAGCACCTACGGTAGGCAAGTTACTCGAGTTCATAATCAAGGACCATATTATTCGTACATTCAAGAATTCAAAGTTGTTTCCCCAAGTCAACATAGGTTCATGCCAACGAGATGTTGCACCTCCAATCTTAATGACTTCTTTGACAGGATCACCGATTTCATGGATCAAGGGAACCCTATGTACCCCTAACCCTATGTAAGGCTAATGGTGAGAATTATGATTTTTAGAAGGATTAATTCAATTGCGTTCTTCTGGATACGAGACCTGGCTTGTATTCAGTAGACAACATATTTCAAATTTTAGCTCAATCGAATGCCGCAGTGAAAAGTTATGCCTTCTCAAACTTAGGTACTGAAGAGAGCATAGAATGAAGGAATTCGCCCTTTTGTGGTAAAACAATTACCACAAAAGGGCTAGTTCATTCCTTCTCGGTAGGATTAGCCCTGAACTTTGAGAGAGCATATCTTTTGACTCCGGCGTTCGATTGAGCTGAAAATTGAAATACGTATTCTTATCAACATAAGCAAGGTCAAGGTCTCCAGCCGAAGATAGCGAGTGCTCTACTTCAAAAAGATGAGGATGCCCTTGCCAGATGGCAACACGCCATGCGATGATGCTTAACATCGACAAGTTCAAAATACTTCATGAAGGGAGCAATTTTAACCCACGTTTCTCTTAAAAACATGATGGAATTGAAATCGAGTCGGTGGAAAGCCACCTCGGCGTACATAATCCAACAATACTTATTTATTCGGCCTCATCACTCATTTTTATTCATAAGGTTAGATTTTTGAAGAACTCGTAATTGTATGCCTCCCTTGTTTGCCGATACCTTAGCTTTGCATGCAATTTATGTGCACCAATCCTAATGTGCTATCTTTATTTCAACTCATTTCTAAACCGTTCACCAGTTCGGCTGGTTTTCCAAATAAATGTGCATCAAAGTTCATATAAAGTAAGATAATTCTCTGAAGATCACAAAACAACTAAACATTCCTTGAACAATAAAACAACGGATTCTAATTGGTAAACAACGCTTTGGAGTCTTTTATTCTCAAAGCTATTGCAAGTAACAAGGAGATCCAAATGATTGGACGCTCTGAATAATGCTTTGGAGTGCAAAGATACTCGAGAAGGTTCCGCCCACCATGCCAATCAATATAAGAAGAAAGCAATATCCAATTTCGATCCAGCGAGGACGGCTAGAAAAGAAAGAGCTTAGCCTTGAAGATATGGTTAATGTACGAACTCGTCAAGCAAATCGGTTTGACCGCGCGAGAATTTTTCCAGCCTGCTTCAAGCTTTGACTTCTACAGGATTTGCAGGCTTAAGCATTATCGTCAAGCATATTTTTGGTTGCCATGAAGCTGTATCTTTAATTTGCGGTTTTGGTTTACATTTCCTACAAATTTTTGAAGCATTTTTTTCAAGCACACTTACAATTAGAAGAAACTTTTCTTTTGAGTTCCATTTTAGTTCTACCGGGCTCGCGGATGTGCAATACCGGGTGCGTCAATTGAAGCGCGCGGAAAGTTCGGAGCTCAAGCAGAGAGCTTGAATGGCCAAGCTCTTCAGTCTTAGGTCCTTCTTCACCAGCCTTCTCATTGATGGCTGGGACAAACTGTGGTCATTGGCGAGCTTCCTGATGGACGTCCCGGGGTTCTCCTCGATGGCGTTGTTGACCTCAGCAATCTTATTATTCGTCCGAATGGAGCGCTTCATGCCTCCGTTGTAGCGCTTCCTGAAGTCCCCAGTGGCGTGGTAGAGGGCCATGGTGCGTTGGACTTTCGAGTGGTGGACGTCGAGGCGCTTGGCGACGTCCGCTTGCTTGTCGCCGGCCAGAATGTGCGCGACGATATTTTGACGTAGCTCAGACATTTGGATGCCGTGAATTCGTTTTTTGAAGTAGCATGATTTTTATTTTGTCTTTAATCGTTAAACGTTTAGAAAACTCATACGCAACCTCTCGAACAAATTCAAGCCGATTTGGAGCTGTAGTTTCCGAGATATTAAGCTCCGAACTTTCCGCACGCTTCAATTGACGCACCCGGTATACATAGACAGGTTTCCCTTTAGGGACTTTATGATGTGCTTTGGGGAACATTGCAATCACAGTTGAAATTTGGAACTGAAATAAACAGTGAAGCTCTTGAGAGGCTATTTCTCATTGAATGCATCATTCACCTCACAAATATTTAGAAGCTTTTCTTTGGAGCTGCATTTAGGTTTGCGGGTGCCCACCAGGTGCACGGAGATGTGATGGAAGTTTTTCTCTGAAGACTTCTTGAAGTTTTGCTTTAGGGATTTTGTTGCAGTATTAACAATTGAAATTTTGAATTTCAAGGGGCTCGGAGTGCCCCTCATGCTCAGGAGAAGGCCTTAAGCGGGTATTGTTGCTGTTTCGGACACTTCAGACACTCTCTTTTATTTGCGGTGTCTAAACCCTATGGAAAAGGGATTAAGGTTTGGGCCGTTAAGATGCCCCTTTTGGTCTTCCCTTGTGGGTGCTTTTTATATCTGAACAACGCTAAATTAGCAATTTTAACCGGCTTTGAGGCCCCCAAGTCAGAATTTAAAGGAGCTACATCACACTTCAGCGTACACGGTAACTTCTGTAACGTTATTTCAGGTGCAGATGGTAGCATCAACGTTTGCTCGAAACAAAGTTACATCAAAAGTCAGCAGCCCGGCTTTTTTAATGTGATTCAGATTAATGAAAAAAGATGGGCTCACCTCCTCTGGGATGTTTTACTCAAGATCATATAAAATAGGGGTGGAAATACGAATGTAAGCAAAGTAACCGTGCTTGCACCAACCAAGTCCAAGATCAACCCGAAAGAAGGAACGGATGCCGCCACAAACACCAAAACAATCAAAGTCAAGGTGCGAAAGAGGCAACGTCTCCACCCAAACTCTGCATAATTAAAGCTGGCTATTATCGGCACATTCCCAATGAAGTTTTACAAATAATCAAAATCAAAGCAACCTTTGGGGAGACCCATGGCATTTTCGAAAAACAGGTTTGGTGGGTTCATGACGATCGGAAAGGCTGTCAAAAGGTGGACCAGTAACACGGATTGCACCACAATTTTAATCGGTCCTGCGCTCAGATTGTCGACAATGTTATCCTGGATACAGTTACCCAAGAGGAAAAATCCCACAGAAGCTGTGGGCGTGTAGATCACTCCCAAAACCATTAAGGCAATAAGTGCTGCCCATTTGAAATGGCTCTTGTTTCTCATGTCAGCCTTTTATTGAGGAGAGGAATAAATGACGAAATGTGTAAATCCTTCA
This sequence comes from Tigriopus japonicus, assembly GCA_010645155.1. Taxonomy (NCBI): domain Eukaryota; kingdom Metazoa; phylum Arthropoda; class Copepoda; order Harpacticoida; family Harpacticidae; genus Tigriopus; species Tigriopus japonicus. The sequence continues at coordinate 2,617,887 of CM021313.1, forward strand.
TATCTTGAGCTCTTACCTGAATGGTTGGAAATGTGGAGGCCCCGCCAAAAGCGAACATTATCGTCCCAAAGGCTTGCATATAGCCTTTGAAGGTTGGAGGCTCATACTCTGTTGCTAGTTGGACTGGGTCATTTTCTCGATCAATCATTGTGCAATTATCTAAATAATCCTGGTCAGTGAAATCCATAACGATTTGTGAGATGATGAGGATGCACGCCACAGAAGTTGTTATTAGTGCTCCAATCGCTATAGGCCTGAAATTGATAGTCATCTCCTTTTGCAAATGCCATCTGAGTCGCAAATGATTTTGTTTGAACTTTGATCTGCGGCACACAGTCTGTTAACTTGATTAAAGCTTACCAAAAGTCCTTGGGACTGCCCAACCAAGTGACAGGAATCATGACGATTCCGACCACGAGGAGCCATTGACAACTTCCCATGACTTGAATAGGGATCAAATTGGTCAAGAAGTTGGATATAAGAATGATGAATACGCACGCTCCGCCCCAAAGGGTGAGAACAATGCAAGCGGTGGTGATCCAACGCAAGGCCAAACCCCATGCTTGACCATAAACCAGACCAGTGCGTTCGGCAATGAGTGGATAGGGGTCTCTGACTTGTTCGTGGTTGCGGAAATCTTCGTAATTCTCGGCAATCATCTCCCAACATGTACCCAATCGAAATCCGATGTAAGCCCCATTGATTGAGAACATCACCAACAAGAGCACGCCTGACCATCCTATGGGAAAATGAATGTGTCCCAATGCCAAGTGTTCCCGTTGGTCGATAAAGAGCAATGTAAAAAGAGCCAACTGTGCGGTACCTGTATCTGAAAGGGCACGGGGTAAGGCTAAAACGCCTGATCCAGCCATTTCGCCCGACAAAAACACGGCTGCGATACAAAGTCCCAGACCCACCCCATCATGGGTGGGTTTTAACAACGGAGCTTCGTCGGTATGCATCAGCTTTGATTAGACGACAACTAATTGAAAAGATGCTTCAAACTTCACACTATCACGTTTTACTTGCGGTTCAGATTAAAAAGGTGATGATACCCGCGCTTTTGCTTGCCGAGAGACATTTCGAGACTTTTTTGTTGCATTTCTTGTATCACCCGTAAATTACATCAATGAAATATTATTGAGACCTTGAAATAAGTTGTTGCTTTGAGAAAATCTTCCGAACTGACAGATGTAGGGGGTTATTGTGTTTTGTGAGTAAAAACATTACTCGAACACCTGGAAAGCCTAACAGGCTTGATGTACGTATGATAACTGCAAGCACTCCCACAAGCAGTAATGAACAAAATCATAGTAGAAAGGGCGGACAAAAGGAGGCCTCTTTGAAATCCAAATTCTTGTGGTGAAGATGGCGTTTCAAGCCACAAAAATGTCCATACATGGGTTACTTATTTTAAGGTCTAACGCTTTGCGTTTCATTTTTAAGATTGTAAATACAATATGGCCTTAAATGAGAGACTATTTTGTAACAGAGTTTTGAAAGCTTTTCCGTTTGAGGAAGTGATTTTTCAATAAATTCATGTATCAAAATATGTTGATCAGCCACCAAGATAAAACAGAAAAAACGAAACAAAAAATTTCTTTGGCATTGAAAGTAGTGCAATGAAAAGATTTCATAAATAAAAATGATTTTTCTTCTGCTCAACAAGGGCAAAACAACAATTAACTATCTTTAGGTCATTTCTAACTTTAAAGAAACTCTTAGCGGTTTAATTCTCGGCTCAAGTCTTGAACGAAAACCAAAATTTTTGGCCGAACGAGAGCTTAACCAAAAATCCCGAAGCAGCTGACGCAAAAGAAGTTCGAAATTGCTTTAAATTATTTTTAATTATAGGATATAGCGAAGAATGTAATGAAATGAAATTAGGTTTTCATTTTTTAATAAAAATTTAGGTGCTCGCTCTCAAACATACGATTGCGCTAAATGTATTTAACGGATTTCAAGCTTCATAGTTGTAACAAGGCAATTAGTCCAAGGTGACGGGGCGCTAAGTCAAAATGGCGATTTACTCTCTCTGGAGTTCCGCAAGGATCATTCCTTGGGCCGATTTATTTCATACATCACACATACGGCCACACTTCATGACATTCAAAAGTCTAAAGTAAGTCTTCGGTGCTGCTTTGACAAGATGCAATACTTTACTACGTTTGACACATTCATTTGTCAAATACGGATAGTGAGTGCACCGGTAACAATTTATTTGTCTCGCTTGGTGACACTCATTTCGTTGTAATCCTCCAGGACGTCTTTCAAGTGATCGTTGTCCTTGGGGCCACGATTCTTTCGTCGAGCGGCCTTCTTTCGCAGATGTTTGGTGGCTACCCGTCTCAGACCGAGATCTTGCATGGAGCGAATGCCCTGCTTCTCCAAATATTCATCAATCTTGGCATCATCTAAACTGTCCACGGCCACGGAGCGCCACAGTTTTTGAAACTCCTCGTCCACGTGAAAGTCCGAAGTGTGGTCGTGGTAGAAGATGACTTTCTTCTTGTCGATGGACCGATTGATGATGATGATCTTGTTCTCTTCCGTGAGTGAGCGGATAAACTTATCACTTTTCGCGAGTGACTCTTGAATATCTTCGAGAAAGATGCCGCCTAACCCGCGGAGGTCATGCTGTCGCAAGAGTTTGATCAGGCCCTTCTTGTTGGTGATATCGTAGGGTGGCTTGAAGAGGTAGGTGCCATCGGGGAAGGATCGGAGCTTGGGATTGTTCTTGAGCGACTCATTGGCCAACCATTGTCGGACTTTGGTGCTGGCGTCCAACTGATTGGTTTCGTCCAGGATCTCCTCCAGATTAAGCGGGTGGTCCATACCTTCCATGTGTCGGTTCTTCATGTGTCGAACAATCTTGGCCAGGACGCCGAACCTATATTTGCTGCTACCCCCGCCGCCCCCGGACCCCATCAGAGACTTGATCTTGTTCATCTCGAGCTTGGCCTTGGCGCTTTGACTGAGTGCGCCCAAGGCGGCCGTTTTCTTCTTGTGCGAGTCGTCACGGGCTGACCCATCCCCCGCACTGCTGGAGAGGGCAGCCCGCTTGTTCTCGACCACGGGCATGGCCATGGCCCGCTTCTTGAACGCCTCGCGTTCACGCAACAGCTCTGAATCCATGATGGATGGATGGATGGATGGATGGATGGAGGGTGGGATGGCCCCGGGAGACCAACAAACGATGAACACGCCCACTTCAATTGAGGGACGACCAACCAGTCTTCTGAAACGGCGCTAACCGATCAAGTTCAGTTTTGGAATAGAGCTCGACGTCTCCTCCGTGTTCTCTGTTTTTCTTTGTGTACCAATGTTGTGGTTCAGGTCTATTTCAGCTGATTTCATAGACTAAAACGCCCTCCTGTCTGGTACGGAATAGAATCCGAGAATAGAGACTGAAAGAATATTAAAATTAGATTCAGGTGAGGATGAATATGGCGTGTTTTCATACTTTTTGATTTTTCACATTTTGATGGGGCTCGATTATGGGTAAAAATGTCTTTGAAAAGTTTTTTGAGCACTGCCATAACTGTACGAGACAGTGTCTATTGCAGCTCAGGCTGACGCGAATTTGATCACCCAAAGAACCAAGAAATGTTGAATGACCAAAATGATGGAATACAGGTCTATTTGAAATGATTACCCTGTTAAATTAATTGGGTTTTTTTGTGCATCCCTTATGCATGGCCAAAGATTTAATGATTGCTTTGACGAAATCGTTCAAGTGTGTGTTCGCGATGTGGCCAACGACAAATTGGAGCCATTCTGATGAACTTGGCCTACTTGGTTGTAGAGTACATACATGCTCTACAATATTTTTCAACAACTTTCGGTTTCCAACCAAGATTTTTGTCCGTCTTTGTCCTCTTAAAAGTAAGCTCCTCTTGGGTCACACTTCCGTGTGTTGCTTCAGAGCTCGCCTCGAAAAAGTGACCATTTCGACAAGAGTTGTGGACAACTCATTCGAATCCTGGACATTTGCTTGCACTATTGCGTTTATATTTAGTAGAAGCATCGAATTGAGAAAAACATGAAAAAAGTCAATTGTAGTAGTAGTTGAGTAGAGTATTCACTCACACCACAATATAACTGGAATCATTCTCCACCCCAGCATATAGTGGGCCATATAGCCTAGTCGTGTGACAAATTCACCTAATTTAGTACGAGTTTGAGTAGAAAAATCAACGCTCTAAGGACTCTCAAATTTGGTCACCTTGTTTTGGGTTATTTATCAGCTGTTACTGCCTGCAAAGTTGATCTTCTTCCTTTTCCTGTCGCCGTCCGTGCAATTCAGTGGCGTGCTTCAACAACTCCGACCGAAAAAATGGGTAAGATTATGAAATCCGGGAAGGTGGTGCTGGTTCTGAGTGGGCGATTCGCCGGTCGCAAGGCCGTCATCGTCAAACCCACCGACGAGGGAACCGCTGACAAGCCCTTCGGACACGCTTTGGTGGCCGGAATCGATCGCTACCCGCGAATGGTGACCAAGCGCATGTCCAAGAAGAAGATCAAGATGAGGTCCAAGGTCAAGCCTTTCCTCAAGGTAAGTGGCGGCCTGATAAAGCCGAGCAATCGGTCATAGATTAGCTCGGACTAGTTTGCGCACGGCCTTGGTGGTTTTTCATTGCTGGATGGATCTCTTTGAGACGGAAATAGTTCGGATTCATTCCGAAGCGTACAGGAGGTCACGAGGACGTACACGATTTCAAGTTAATATAAGTTCTTTGACTCTTCCATTAATGGTAGCTGCCCTCTCCTTTGATAAATCTGAACACTCCGTCATCTAACAGAAAATATATGTCAATGAGAGCGTTTCAACTAGGAGTTTTGAAACTTATTCAACTTGGCATTGCCTAGGTTTCAACATGGCAAGAATTGTTGTTTGACTTACCAAATACCATTCGATTTTTCTTTATTAAACAAGACCCAAGTCTTGGAAATGAAATGGAAAAAATGAGCCCTGAAACTCAACTATGTTCGTTGCCCTTTTTATGGTCAAATATTTATCCTCACAAACAGACAGACCTCCAAGGCAGTGAAGCTCTTGAACAGAGTTTATCTGCACCATTTCTTGAAGTTAAAACATCGTAGCAGAAAAGTAGATCTAAAGTGTCTGTTGATATCTTGATTTTGAAAAGATCGAGCGTTAGCTAGGCTACATGAGTTTGCAACGACACATTTTGACTACCGACCTGGTTAGCGCACAATTTGTCTCTGGATGAATGTTCACTGTCCCGATGCCTTTTCTTTCACTCCACATTCACCGGTTGTGCTCTTACAGGTTTTGAACTACAACCACTTGATGCCCACTCGCTACAGCGTGGAACTTGGCTTTGATAAGGCCAACTTGAACAAAGAGACCTTGAAGGACCCAATGAAGAAGAAGAAGGCCCGTAACATGGTCCGAACGCAGTTCGAGGAGCGATACAAAACCGGCAAGAACAGATGGTTCTTCCAGAAGCTCAGATTCTAATCTTTTGATGCCTTCTTGTGTCGACAATGTTGATAAATCCTTCCTGTCAAAAATGAAGAGTTGCATTGGTTATTGATTGCTATTTGGGTTTGCTCTTTTATGGGCTTTAGCCGATGATTGGAAAACTCTTTTGTTATGGCACTGACAGCTCCTGAGTTTTCTCTCATCCTCATTCGTGGCGGATGAATGTTCCTTTTAGTAATTAATTCTACTCTATCTTCAAAGAGTGATTCATGCAGCAGTGACAGCGGCATTTACTTTAGGTATACCTTTGGTTGGAATGGGCTAGAAGATAATAACGTTAATACTGGATCTCGTTGGTGAACCATATCTAAGTGAAACATTCTCTCATTGGATGTATGATAAGATTCTGGTTCAAATGAAACTGAAACTCCCTCAAAACATTAAGGACGAATTTCCATATCTAACTTGCCGCACGGTTTGGGGACGAATTTTCTCTTTTTATTGATGAAAGACTGGCCTAGGGATTAGTGATGGACTGAAAGTGCTTTCAGTCGAAATTTCTGTTTCAGTTATGCATACCCAAACCGAAAGCAAACGTGCACTGTAGAAGGTGGAGTTTGACAACAAAAGCGGAAATTTTTGGCCCGGAAACCTCTGAAATTTACGTTTTCCGACTTTTTTTTTATATTCATGACTACCCAACATGCTGCAAATGAGCAATTTAATTTTTTTAAGGTGAATTTTGCATTTCTGCAATTTTGTAGTCAGCTGGTTTTGGTTTCGGTTAAGAGCCTTTTCGGTCTATCATTACTAGGGATTATTGTTAGACAAATTAAAACGAGTATGTCTAATTCCTTTACCTTTCCCAACCTGGGCGAGTTATGACTTGGAGGGGAAAAAGCCTCTGGGTAAGCCCGTTCCAAAAAACTTAACAAAAAGATCCCTCCACAAGTAGAACACATCAGGTGGAAGTAACTTTGCATTTTCGGGAGTTTCCGGAAGTAATTTGCAATACTTCTCAACATACAATAACCATGCAATTGCTCTTAAATGCAACATTATTCGAAAATTTGACCCTTAAAAACTGAGACTTTTTTTTGGCAAGCCTAGACTGCTAAAGGTAGCAGGTCTGTATTTTGATAAGGTAATCACTCCCAATGGGCATCAAGTGATTGCTCATTGAATCCTTGTGAACTTTTGTTTTATAGGTTATGTAAATAAAATGACATTAATCCCAATTATATTGCATTTCTACATTAACTCCAGGCTATCACGGAGGAAAATTAACACAGACATGGTAATGGACCCTCCGCGGGCCCTCGCTTGATCCCATTCCATGTAATACCATCCTCCTTGATCCATTGTTAAAAAATAGACTTTGAGTTGGCAGTGCTGCTATATTTTACTTGGAGATTAGGTATCATGCCCTGTGAGAAGTCTCCACAGAAGGTCTCCACAGCGCTCCAACACTAATAACTTGCGAAAAGTATGGCAAAATACGAACTAGAAATCCATCAGCAATACTTACAGGAGAGGATGCTGTTTGTTGTTGTTGTTGTTTTCGAAAGCCCAAAGCAGTCCCAAGCAGGGAACAAAAGGGAGTGTTATGGACTCAATTTTCAATATTTTACAATAAAATAAATTGCAAATAAGATTGGCTAGACATCATTCTAGTAGGTGTCTCTTAGAGATAGTGAAATGCACCCCACTCTTGGGTAAATCCACAGGGCAGGCATACTACAGATTTTGTTGGACATATTACAGCTGTTGAACAGCAAAGGTTGGATGTGAAAACTTGATTTTTTCGTGGCACATTGTGCCCAAACAAACAAATACAGTGTGTTCAGTGGTTAGTTAGTGCAAACTGTTCTACCATTTGTGCAAGATTGCTGTGGTTGTTTTGGAATGTTGCAATCAAAGATTGTGAACTTGTTTGGGCACAAATGCTCTATACATCACTGGTCAACTGGGGCCTGAATATTGTCTGAGCAGAGTCTGGCTGAACATGCCCACTCTGGAACTCTGTGGGTAAATCAAATTCATCACACATTATTAGAGCCCGGAAAAAATATTTGCAAAAAGTGACAAAATATCCAACAGATATTTTCTTCAAAAGCCCAAAATATTTGGAAAAAGCCGGATATTTAAGAAACATTTTTTGACAAGGCCATTTTTTTGCCTTTGTGTGCCAATTTTCAAAATTTGTTTCTGTTGAAATTGATGCATTTGGCCGGTTTTTGGGGCAAACTTGACATGGTAATGATTTAAAAAATACAATTTTCAATTTGCCTCAACAGATGGCGTAGTTTTTTTTTGTATATGACAACAGTTTTGATTGTAAATGTCTAATCTTAGTTCAAACGCCATTTTGTAGAGATTTTTGTATCTTGGGTTCATTTTGCAAAGGCTCTATTGAGCATTGGTAATTCATTTCTTTTCCTCAATTTTGCGCCAAATATTTTTCTTGACTAGAATATTTAAGAAAATATTTATTTTTTTCCTGGAAACAGCCAAATATTTAAAAAATCGAGGAAAAGTGGAGAAATACGTGTATTTTTGAAATATTTATATTAAAAAATATATTTCTGGGCCTTACTCATAATCAACCCTATTCAACTTATCTTGAAATACCAATGGCTTTAGATTTTAAGTACCCAACAACACCATCAAAGTCAGGGATATAGTGGTCCATAAAGGTGATCTGTTCTTTACGGCATTCTGCATGAATAATCATTCAGAGGGAATCAGCAACAACTCAACTATAAGTTGATGAATAATGTGTTCAATCTAGTGCTTCCTCCTGGT
>CM021313.1:2628522-2641747 GCA_010645155.1 Tigriopus japonicus
TGCGAGGGCGACATTTTCCTCACAAACTCAACCCATTTCACCCCCTTTGTCAAATCAACCTGTTTGTTTGTTTGTTTGTTTGTTTGTTTGTTTGTTTGTTTGTTTGTTTGTTTGTTTGTTTGTTTGTTTGTGCTGGAGTCAGAACGCAGCTTCATAGCTGTGATCTGATAGAGGCTGTCCGGCATATGGGGATATTGCCGCTCCACTTGGACAAGCCAACAAGCATTAATTTTCACATCACCCTCGGGAATGACCCCAGGTTTGCCCATTTAAGCTGTGAAGAGCCGTGACTACTGCATGTAACTTAATACCACAGGCCACTAGGACTCGGCAAACCCGGGATTGAACCGGGGCTTGCCTGGTTTGCATTGAAGGACAGTTTAACGCTAAATTTTGACTCTGAAGAGTTGAGATTGTAGATTTGATTTTTGCATTGAAAGATGGTTGAAATGCTAAATTTTGACTCCAAGGAGTTGAGTTTTTAGAGAGTGGCAGTCAGCCGAGATCAAACCCCAGCCATCTGCACGACAACCCGACGCAGTATCCACTACGCCATGCCTTACCCCCTGCCTGCACTGTGTGTGCAATAGAGCTGTGCATCGGATCCATGAGGTCCCCAAAATCCAATCCAAACTTGGTTTTTAAAATCCGAATCCAAATCTGACAGCTTCCTACCAATCGGAACAAATCCGAATCCAAAAAATTGTAGCTCAATCCAGCATTAATCCAAAAAATTCGTTCAATCTAATGTCAATCTGATTATTTTTCTATTTTGGCCTAGATTAGAAGTACCATCACTATTTCAACTGCAATGGATGACTAATAGGGTCCGGAACTATTTTCTATTAACTAAAAGATATTTTAATTTTCCTATCTTCATTTCCTCTGTCAAGTGGGCTTCCAAAAACAACCCATTACATTAACTTTACCAAAAGTATTTTGAATAAATTGGTGTACCCAGACAAAATTACAAAGTAATAGTTGGTGTAGTCAAAAATAATCTGGCTCATTTTGCAATTTTTCAAGGCTTGAACTCAATTGTACTTACTACCTATTATAAATGTTGATGAACCAAGAAACAAGATTGTCAAAACATAATAATAGAAGCTTAATTTAAACGAGCCTTCCATGCCTTAAAGATCATGACACCATAATGGTAGACTTAAAATTCAATGGACACTCAAAAAATTACCATGGCTGTTTGTGTTGGCATCAAAAATAATCAAATACAACAAATTTTGCAAGACATAAAAAATACCAAAAATATTTTGGATCAATTGGTTTACACAGACAAAATGGATGGTGTTGTCAAAAAATAGCTAGCTTATTTTGCAATTTTTTAGGGCTTGAACTTTTCATTTGTACTTACTACCAATTATACCGTAATGAACCATGGATCAAAAAGATCAAAATATATTAATTTAAGTCTAATTTGAGCGAGCCTCCCATTAATACAAATTAGAGATCATAACACCATAATGTTGACTCAAAGTTCAGTGGGCAATCAAAAAATTATTATGGAGCTGTTTGTTTTGGCATTAAAAATGATCAAATTTAACAAATTTTGCAAGACATGTGTTGGTGGAAGTTTAAATGGGTATTGCCATATTTTCTGGTCTCAAAAATGGGAAGAAGAAATCTCTCCATCCTTGATATATTATTTGAAATGATCAAATATTATTTACTCCTTGTATACACTTACTAAAATACAAGGACAAGCCAATGGTGTCTAAAGAGTAGGATTTGCTAAAAATTTAATAATTTCAGTGATAACTACATACTTTATTGTAATCTGGGGGTGAATAATTGGCAAAATGTTTCAATGTAGTCCAATTAGGGTGATTTAGCTTTAACAATTGTTTGTAATTGCTTGATGTTTTGTTCACTACAAAAGCTTTCATTTGATTCTCTTGACAAAAAAATATTTGATCTGCTTAAACTCTTATAAATTTGGTAAAAAATTAAACATTTAAATACCTTGTAGAGTCATTAAAAAATTTAACATTAAATGCAGGAAATAGCATTTTAATTATCAAGGAAAAAAGGTTTCAAAATGGAAACATTGTGAATTGAGATGATAAAGTGAACTAAAAAGTTAAGATTGGTTTTGGATTATGACGGATCCAAACAAATATTTTGCAAATCTGAATCCGAATCAGACAGGCTTAGACAAATCCAAAAAATCTGTCCTCAATCCGAACAAATCCGAATCTGATGCACAGCTCTAGTGTGATTTGACGTCGAACACACTTACGTGATTCAAAACCAGAACTTGCGTTTTTGGGGAGTCAGTAGCGAAATTGCTCATTCTACTGCTTTGGTCCAACAAGAGCAAGATGCATTTAGGCACTTGGCACCCGTGCTGTCGGACTACTGAAGCATGTTCAAAACAAATCTCCATTGGCTGAACTGGAGTGACATTTCTCTGTTAGCCCTCTACTCTCCTCTTGCCCGGAGTAAAGAAGCTCATGGGAAAAAAGTATCAACTACCTCAAGTTGTTAGTCTTTTTTGAAATTTCAATTGTTTGCTGTTGTTGTCGCCAACATCAACCCAAGAAGTTCCAGTTAAAAGTAAAGTTGATCAAAAGTTAATTAAGAAGAAATTCGATTTTACAATCAGTTGTAAAGTATCCCAAATGTCGCAGTTTCAATGGACCAACACCTTCTTTTATTGAGGAGTTACATAAATGGACGTATAGGTAATTCAATAAGTAAAGGATCAGTTTGGTAACGCAACCTGGATAGAAGGTGAAGGCGAATTCAAAGAGGGAGAAGTTGAAGAGGCAAAGGTCAGAGTCAAAGTCTCAAAGTTGCGGGAAGTCACCTTGGAGGTAAGGTTTTATTTTTGAGGTTGAGTCGCCATTAAAAAGTGTAGAGGTAGAGAAATTCCTTAAAACTGTCATTCACTTAGCTAAGTTTGAATGCCTCTCATACATTTCCAGTGATTTGAAATTGGCAGCAGTTAAGAGCAAGTTGTTATTTGTTAGTTCTTGTATCACGAAATATTCTTAAAGTTTAGGGACATCAAGATTTTTGCCTCATGTTGACAATAAATTAGGTTTAAAACGTCAACTTCAGTTTCAAAATTAGTCCTTCTCTGCATATGAGGAAAGAGCAAAAAGGGAAAAAGGACAAAAACTGGCAAGAGTTGCCAGGTCAACCAAATCAGAGTGATCAATTTCTGGCCTTCAAACAGGAGATGGGGAAGCCTTCAGAGTTATGGATTTTGGAACACCATTGTGACAAACCAAAGCAATTTTGGTGCATTATAAAAACACAACTTTTGAAGTTAGAATAAATGGTTACAGAATGAAATGAAAAAGAAACACCAAACACTTCCATAAACAACCAGAAGTTACTACATAGATCTGGTCTCTTAGTACTAGCATGCACTCCACGTTTTGAATTGCAAGAGTCTAGTCTATAATGGTCACTTCGCATATATAGCATTAAAAGTAGTGCTCAAGCCATTGCTTTGATATCTTTTGGGTCAAAGGCTCCTATTGGATCTCAGCCTCATGACGTCATGTGATGACGTGGACAGCCGGTCACGAGACCTCAGCAGAAAAAAGTAGGACATTGTTCTGAATTCAATACTACTATTTCTGCCAAAAACTGGTTTATCTCACTCAATTGTGTTGTTCAAGGCTGAATGACTAAGTTGAAAAGTACTAATGTGCTTTGGTTGAATGTTTGGAATTGCCAACTCCCAATTTAAATCCAAATTAGGCAGACAAATATTCAAGGTAATGATTTAAATAATTTCTGAGAGGGATAGATTGTCAATTCCTGTCAAAGTTGGGTAAATTACTTGATGAAATGTAATAAATTACAATTAAATTTCTTCCTCAAAAATCTAATCCTTCACAATAACATTGCCTGAAAAATTGATTGACTTCAATGGACTTCAAAATTATGTGTATCAATTAAAATTTATTTTGTTGCACTTTTTGGCAAAATTCTATTGACTGAGACTCTTTTGTCAATTTTGAATTTGATTTATTCTCAGTTATATGCTTAAGTGGGTTTGATGTTATTTATTATCTTTTCTTTTGAAACATAAGCATGTTAGGCAAGTGATGGTTTTCCGACTTTGTTTAAAACTGTTATGTTTATTGGTTTTTTCACTTGCCATTTTAATACTTGAGAAATGCTAATTAAAATTTATAATGACACACATTTTTGAACTGAAGTACTATGACAGTAACTTATCAACTAATTGATGTTTCAGTGTCAGTTTTTTTTTCTTGAAGAGACATTCTGTTTAAGCCTAAGGTGCTACTTTGTTAGCAATAATTCAAGCCTGAAGAAATTGTTTCTTGACAGTCTTTACATGGTAATTGGAAGGCAGTGGGATAAAACTTCAGCATGTTCCGTTTTCATTCAACCCTTTTTATTTATTTTTACGTTCACATTGAGCCTTAAAATCCCCCATTGCTGATTTAGAACCGTGTTAAGTGTAAATAATGGCATTGAATTCAGGAGAATGTCTTACTTTTTTACAGCAAGGTGACTTGAGAAAACGTCGATTCATGAAGCTGGATTTTGTGGATTAGGGTTGGGTTTTTGCAATCTTTTGGATGTGTAAATTATTCCAGGCTTGTCTGTCAGATTCTCACGACAAATCAAGTTATTTTCTCGCAAAATAATCCATTTCTACACACTAAGCTGTTACACTTAAGGGCGGGAATCGGTCACCCTCTGAGCGTACTCAGGATCTTGAGTACTTTAGTGAAGAATTTCAAAACAAAAGGAGGCCGAGACCCTATTGACTGCCTTTTTTCTTGCACTTCTCGGTTGATTGGGCTTTTTTGAAGCTTCACGTTAAAGCTGCTCTTTGCGACTGTGAAGTTGACGCTTTTTTCCCATGAGCTTCTTGAGCTGGGAAACAGGCCATAATAATGGCCTGGCCCTACCGACCCTACCGATCACGATACACACATAGTTATTTAGAAGGCGGTGAGTGCATGAGCGAGTGAGTGCCTGCCTGCCTGCCTCCCTGGCTGCTTGTGATGAAACTGACGATCGGTAGGAGGAAGGAGCCAATCAGGGAACCAAGACCCACCCACCGTCCACCCATCCATTCATTCATTGATTGATTCACCCATCAACAAGCCGGATGAATTCATTCATGGACTAGTTGTCCATCTATCTCTCTGGTGAGCTAGGTACGGCCAATCGACGGACGGACGCACAATCAATCAATCCATCAATCCATCATGTTGCTTGCGTTGCTCCTTGTTGGTGCTCGTGGCGAGTGAAACCCACCGGTGACTCGGCACACTCTTTCCCCGTTCCGCCCTCCCTCCAGTCCTGCGATCCTCCTTCTTGCGCCCGTCATCTTTCAATGAGCCCAGGTTCTCTCCGCGTGCGTGGGCACACCCGCCAAGCTACTACCGAGCTGAGCCGGACAACGAGTCCACTTAGACGACAAGCTTGATCCACGTGGCTTGTTGTCCGCCCATCCAGACATTCGTGAATCGCTGGCATACCGGATCATGCCCGCATCATGCCCGCATCATCTCGGGCGTCCCATGGGTTCCTTTGAATGGCCCACGTTAGAGAATTGATGGCAACGGAACAGCCGTAGAACCGCATATTCAGGCCACTGACTTTTTGTTGCACTCGCGCTTAGCCCCGTCCAATTCCTTCAAGATGCCTTCCATCAAACAACGAGTGACCGGGTTCATTCGACAACTGTCGGCGCCTGCCACGCCCAATTCGCTGGGCCGGGAAGAGGGCCAGCCTTCTTCGCGACCTTCGACGACGCCAAGCCGTCCGTCCAGTCGCCATCCCGCCCCAAGCCGCCAGGCTCATCATTCCGCCAAACTCTCGCTCGAAGATCCCACCCAGGTTCCTCGGGCACCGCAATGCTTCATCCAACGCTATCTCTCCACCGGGTAAGATAAAGTCAGGGCATTGAGGCTGATTTATTCCCCCCAACCCAACCCCGCCTCACGCCAGTAGATATATTTAAAAGATCTATGAGTTTAAAATCCGCTGGGTCTCTTACAGGGAGTCCCACTGTCCCGGCCCCGACATTCTGAGTGGGAAAACGGGGCACGATTTGCCCATTTTGAACTTGACTGATTTGGACCGGGATGTATTTGCCGCTTTTACCGGTCCCGAGGGAGGCATCACTTCGATCGTGGAAGGGGCGGAATTGAAGAATGGCGTGAAATCATCGGACTTGTCCGAAGCCGCTGAGGATAGCGAGGACTTTGATTATATCGATCTAGATGGACTCGGTGCTGTCAAGACTGCACAAGGTAAGTCTTCAGAAGATCGAGCTCATTGTCAACCAGCTCTGACTAGCTATAATACCTTGCAGGTGGGTCAAAATTATTAGACCAGAATCAGAATCCGGGTGTGCCTTTGCCCACTGAAACAGTTCGAGGGCCACGCGAGACCTCCATCGAAAGCGATTACCCTGAACTCAGCGGCGACATCCTGCATTGGCGCTCCAGCATAGATCAATCTCACAGTATTATTCATTCTAGTCAAATGGTGGCTAGACGACTCAAACTCGATCTCAGAAACGATACGGAAACTGTGATTGCCGGCATCAATCACTGGTATCGCCCCAACAATATGGCCACGGGTCAAGCCATCACGCTCTATGAACGCCATCCTTATACAGCTGAGCATGCGGGCAATCCCATTGCCGACACGTTTGCCATTGTGGCCCGCAAAAATTCGGCTATCTTAGTGTTGGGTGATGGCGTGAATTGGGGTCCCAAAGCGGCCTTGGCCTCGCGTTGTGCTGTTCATGGGTGCATAGAGTACCTCAATCAGGCTTTGTTTTCATCGTATGCTCAGAAGGTTACCACTACTCAGGTAGGGCAGTCTGAAATCCTCAGTTTAATGACAGAAATCACGGATGACATGAGTTGATTCGTTCAGGGCGTGTTCCAATGCCTCTTGAGATCCTTCCATGCCGCTCACAGTCTCATCTTGCGAGAGGAGGCTCAGCTTACCACATTAACTGCCTGCGTTGTGCTTCCCGTTCATGACGAAGAAAAAGGTATTTCATTAGATCATGCGGAGAAATAAAATCCGGGGAAATCGTATGTACGTTTTCTATTACAGGACAAATGTTTGTAGCTTGTGTTTGCAATGTTGGCGATTCGCTGGCGTATGTATACAGCCCGTCAAACGGGCATGTTCGAGAGATTACTCAAGAATCTCATGATATCCAATCGAATCGCGATATGCGGGACGCTCTGGGAGCTCTGGGACCCGTGGATGGAATCAATCCTGAATTAAGCAATCTGACTTGCAGCTTGACTCAAGTTTTCCCCGGCGATATCGTCTTCCTCACATCTGACGGGGTATCGGACAACTTCGATCCGGTCGTTGGAAAGTTCTGCGTTCCCGTCAAATCAAATTTGGAAAGCTTCAGTGAGTTGCAAGTGTTGAACACGTTTTGAACAACAGTTCTCTACGAGCAGTATTATTTGCTTGTCATTAGACCGTCGGAAACCTAAAGCTGCGAGTGATTCATCATTGCCTGCCGTGGAGGCTTACCAAAGACACGAGCTTACCTTGCTGAGGATGGAAGATATCCTCAATCATGGGCCCGGGAGCAAATCCTCCAAAGAGCCGTCCTCGAGTAGTGGACGAGTCAATAACTCCGTGGAGCTTTGTCACCGAATGATGGATTTCTGTCACCGTCTCACCACGGCCAAGAGAAAGGTTCTGGAAGATCCCGAGCTCTATCCGGATCACACGAAACACGCGCTTCCCGACAGTGATGCCACTCGTCTCGATCAAAAGATGAGGCGAAGAAAAGTGTGTGAGAAACTCGCCATGGTCCCCGGCAAGCTCGATCACGCCACGATTGTGGCTTTTACTGTGGAAGATCGCAGACAATCCCTACAGCACTTTAATGGTAAATAGCTTGTTATGAACTTTTGTCTCGAGGCTTGACCAAATACCATCCTAGACTTATGGAGTCCTAGTGCATTCGAATTCAAGTTGCATTAGTCAATAACACCCTGCTCACTACTTTTTTAGGGTCCTCATTGCCTTGTAATGGAACTCAACCTGTCGTCTCCGAACAGACCGAAAAAGAGGATGACCCTAGTAATCCGGCGGCTCTTTTGGCCCTTCTCCGAGCACCTTGTGCCTCGTCAGAAGATTTAACATTCCGGGATGAGGATGAAAATACAGAGAATAGCTCACAGGCCACCACCCCGAGTGATGACGATGAAGAAAATGTGCCAAGAGGTTTGTTAAGCGTGACCTCATCGTCGCCGCGATCCTCCCATTGTGGATCTCTGGCCGTGACACCAGTTCATTTGCCATCCAAAAATACCGATTGACTGGTTTGACTGCTTTGAAGACTAGCATATTTCCGCACTCGATTTGTTATCCTCGCTCATTATTCGCAAACAAGATGCTCAAAAACTGGACCCTTCAGTGAAAAGTTGAGATTTTTGAGTCAATTTAACGCGATTTTTTTCCACCAGATGAAAGAAACGTGAAAAGAATCTCATCACCTCTCTGCGTGTGAAATTGCCTACATTATATGGTATTGTCGCAATCAAACCGAACCACTAGACGCTTCCGCTTGCTCCTCCAATAACGTCCGAATGAAAACGATTCAAATGCCATCAAAAAAAACCCTCCCCTCTTTAATAACCCGGCACGCACCCAACCTAGTCTTGAGCCAGGACTTCACATTCGATTCTAATCAGTCGTTACGGCGAAGGCCCTTATCTGCCTCTTTTTCCTTTTCTAAGACTTCTTTAGACTCGGAAATAAATTGATTTTCTCTTACGCTTAAGTTCTTGGTTGTGTATTCAATAGTGACATGATGCAAGTCTAAAAAATCATATTTTGGTAGGCTGCAAGCGCCAATTTCATTGAGATAGGTTGCTGGGAAATAGAGATTTGAGATCAAATGCTTGGGTTCAAGTGTTCCCTTTCACAATCCCATTCCTATGCAAGTAATTCTGAATAACCAACAACGATTCGACATAACGTGATTTGGCATGATCTTGGGTGGTTGTGGTGGGATGGCTCGTTAGTAAAGTCTCTTTTCATATGAGTGGAGACTGTGGACCGCACCTTCGGCTTGTGCACTCGCCGTGCGCCTCTCGAACTTCAGTTCTCCGCTATACATCATGGATCGGAGCAGAGGCAGGGTTTTGGCACCCACATCTTGACAGGCATGGTGGAGACCCGCCACCAAATATGGCAAGTACCTGGTCATAAAAAAACCCAAATAACCATAAAAACCCTAGATCCCCAGCATACTGGTGATACTCACCGAAGCACGGATCCCTTATCAACGATGTTCCCTGAAACTCCCTGGGCCACTTTCACTCGGTCGCCTTTATTGTGGAAATATCGGTCTAAGGATCCATCCCCAGTTTTCTTCTCCATGGCCTCTAGACTTCCCATGCCTCGGAACTTTTTCAATCTGAAAAAAACGGACTCGATTGATTTGGTTCCTTTGCTCGCTTGTTTCTTAAGCCAGCATGCATACCTCACTCCATCTTGGAAGAAGTATTCTCCTGGCGCTTCAGAAGTTCCTGCTAACAAGCTTCCCATCATGACCGTGGATGCGCCTAGAGAGACCGCCTTCATCACATGACCCACGGACTGAATCCCACCGTCGGCAATTACCGGCACTCCAAACCGACGGGCGTATTCGGAAACTTTGTAGATAGCTGTGGCTTGAGGACGACCCACCGCCATTACTTCTTGGGTTATGCAAATTGAACCACTTCCCATTCCAACTCGCAAAGCATCCACCTACGGAAATCATTGCGAATAACTTTTGGTTTGGCCACGAGATATCTGGATGGAGATATACGTACACCAGCGTCAATGAGATTTTTGGCCTGAGCAGCGGTTACAACATTTCCACCCACAACTTGAAGTTCTGGATACGTCTCTTTTATAAAACGGATCATTTCAATTTGGAAAATCGAGTTTCCTTGGCTGAAAAGATGCATAACGTTCATGGAATTGAACAATCACTGAGAGTTGTGCAAGTTCTGAAATCACCTTGAGTCAAGAACGACCACGTCCACGCCGGCTTCTTTCAGCATCTTTAGTCGCACCTTATCTTCCTCACGGGTGGAAATAGCAGCCCCAACCAACAGTTGATTGTTCTCATCTTTTGAGGCATTGGGAAATTCTCGTGACTTCTTCAAATCCGTCCTGGCAATCAGAGCCACTAACTCTTCTGTAGATAAATTCATTGACATGGACTAATATGATTGCAAAAAAGTCAATATTTGGCATCTTACGACTTTCATTGATGATGGGAAGCTTTCCCTTTTTCGATTTCTCGAGTAAATGGTGGGCGTCTGACAATGAAATGCCTTCTTGAGCGGTCACCAGTTGCTCAAAGGGGGTCATGACCTCGCTCAGCTTTTGACTGTTGCCACGACCTTCTAAGAAGTCAATGTCCCGAGAAGTAACGATCCCCACGAGGCGAGCTACCAAATAAAAACGGTAATGAATTTCAATGTGAAAAAATCAGAACGTCAATTCAAGCGATTACCTCCCATTTTCCCGTTTTCCGTAATTGGAATCCCGCAGAAGCCAAATTTCTCCTTGCAGCTGAGTACTTCACGCACAGTGTCGTTCGGACTCAGAACATATGGATCCAGAACAAAGCCATGTTGATATTTCTTCACGGTTTGGACTTGATTGGCTTGGTATTCCGGAGCACAGTTATGATGGAGGATTCCAATGCCACCGCCTAAAGCCATAGCAATGGCCATCTCAGCCTCAGTTACCGTGTCCATCGGGGTTGAAATGAACGGAGCTTTGAGCTTAATGGTCTTGGTCAAAGCGCTCGTGATATCTACCTCATCAGGTGTGAAATCGATGTATCCCGGCAAAATGATGAAGTCATTGTAGGTCAGTCCGTGGCCACCGGACATGAGCTGGGCTCCTACGAAACAAAGTAAAAGAGGACCATAGATTGATTCATTTTACTTTATGAAATTGTTCCATGCCTGTGATCCCATCCTCAGGAACGTAAGATGTTCCACCGGAAATGAGGTAGTCAGCCATGCTGACCGTAAGGGGATCCGACAACGAATGTCGAGATGTGTTCCTTTGGAAAAGCTTGGAGTCAATGGTACAAGTGGCAGAGCTGGATTGGGACAAAGCCACAGAACAGGAATCGTCCATCAATCTGGACTGGAGTGGCTGATTGGAGAGACAACAACGAAAGCGAGATGCGGAGTGGT
This sequence comes from Tigriopus japonicus, assembly GCA_010645155.1. Lineage (NCBI taxonomy): Eukaryota > Metazoa > Arthropoda > Copepoda > Harpacticoida > Harpacticidae > Tigriopus > Tigriopus japonicus. Next base: position 2,639,739 of record CM021313.1, read on the forward strand.
GGGGCACACGGATTTCCAAGATCAACTGCTTCAGAATCTCAACTCAAAAAAAGTTGACTCCTCTGATAGGAGGAGCGAGCGAGGGAACGAGAGAGGGAGGGGGAGAAAAAACTGGGAACACGCCGCGTGTCTCGTGTGCTTCTTGGTTTGTGTTTCTTGGCTCGAGAGCAACGACAAGCCAGCTACAGAGACTGATGGAGACTGGAGACTGGAGAGAGAAACGAACAAATAAGTTGTGTCAAGTGCACCATTTTGCGAGTCCGTCTGGCTCAGTAACAGAAAACCGGGAAAACCTGTCCTCGTGAGTTCAAGAAGACACTTGAATCGATCAATTAAATCCACAGGCATTTACGACAACTGTACTACAATTATACGCTCTCAAGTGGATTTCTTGAGTCAGCGACATTGATGAATTGAATACTAATCAGTTTTTGCACATAATTTTACCCCTAAGCTAAACCGGATCCTTTTCTACGGGACAGAGAGAGAGAGCTGTCTCTTTTCTATGTCTATCCAATCCATACAACCCCGTCCTATCTTCGAAGATAAGTAACGTGTGCGAAAATGTCGATCCGCCAACGCTATTCCAACCATGGATATACTGGTGAGAAGTTCCTGTCTCAAACCACGGCAGCTTCAACAAAATTGGTCTGGGCTACCTCCTTTATTAGTCTGGGGTAGAAAGGAATGGAGACCGACCTAGGGACCCGGTGACAAACACCGGAGCGAAAAAGGAAAGTCACTTCGCTAGCCAGCGGAAAATACCCGGACTCTCCACCAGTGTCGCCAGCAGGGTTGCCAGAGGCTAGTTTTTTAGTACTGATGGGATCGAACTCCAAGTTCGGTTCGAAATTCGATGGTTCGGTTCGATTTTAGGGTCCTTCGGTCGGTTCGTTTATGTTTGGTGCGAACCTATTGTTATTCAGTCAAGCCAAATTTTCAAATTTTGGAATATTTGTACATTTGGCTCACGCTTGTGGTTGGAGGAATTTGAGACACCGTCTGAATATTATGAGGGATGACAAAAAGACTCTGACTACTTCAGGAAGAAATATAGAACCAAGAATTATTCGAACTACTAGAATTCGGCCTATAAAGCCGAATGTTAACGCACCTATTTTTTTTTTACATGTACATTTGATTTACATTTACATTGTACATTGAAGCGAGAGCACACCAAAATCAAGTCAGATTAACCGGCCTTGAGAATATACTCGTGACAACTCCTGTGTTTGAAACGCAGCAGCTAGGGAGAGTATAAACTCAACGAATGTTAATTCGACTTGATTTTGGCATACTCTCGCTTTTGAATTAAGTGCGTTAACATGCGGCCTATAAGGCCGATGTTTCACATCCAAAATGGCTTATGACTCATTTTTAAAGTACAGGGCTTCTACTTCTAATTGTCGCTGCACGGAATCGTGAAAACAGCCATGATGAAATGATTTTTCTTTAATTCATGCTTGATCTTGACTGAGTCTTAAAACAATTAATGAACTTAAAGTAGTCGCAAATCCACGATTAATTCCTCATACCACCAACTAGAGATTGTTCAATTCAATGAGGAGCAACGACGTTGCGCCGGAGTGATGGCCCTTGTGAATTCAAAGGCCAAAATAACCAACAGAGAGATTGCCAACACGCTTGGATTGTACATCTGATTCATTCAAAGGACCAGGAAAAGGTTAGAGTAGAAAAAGAAGCACTTGGTTCAAATATAGTATTTGGAGTGATCTTGAGTGATGACCATGCCTCCACACATCACCGGAACAAGGCAACAAAGCAAAAACACGGCTCAGGGTCAACACGGGTATTTTATTGAAGGATGTGGTTAAACCTATCACCAAGGAGACAACTGGTAACCGTCCCCTGGGTATGGCAAAAAGACAATGCACCCTGTCATGTATCCAAAAGTCTCTCCTGTGGCTCAAGGAGAGCAGTTAAGACTTCACCTCCAAGGAGACATGGCCACCTAGCTCTTCAGATTGAAGTCCAATGGATTAGTCTGT
>CM021313.1:2650245-2664551 GCA_010645155.1 Tigriopus japonicus
CTTTGAGCGTGGTTCGAAGGAGACTGAGCTGGCTGGAGGAAATGGAAGACTGAATGCGTTCGACATTTGTGCTAATTACCAGCACTAATTAGTCACTTGTCGATTTGTTCTTTTCCAGATGTAGCACACAGAATGTCATTCCATGTAAATGTAAAAAAAGATAAAACCCAAATGGGGAAAAGTCGTGTCTGATAAAAGCAGTCTGTAAGGGAGTTGGAATTAGGTGCCCGATAAAGTCCCTGAAATTAGGGCAGGTCACAGATAGTGAATAACAAGTCGTCTAGATGAAACTTAAACATTTAATATGGGTCGTTTAATGGATAGATTTGTCGCAATGAGGGAGGAAGTAAGTTCTACAGTAAAAGAGCGAAACAAAATTTTCTTGTTCTTGGTCCGCACAATCAAATCAAGAAACAAAACTTAGTGATTGTCATTTAAAATATTTAATCCTTGGTTTCCAGTCAGAATGAAAGTCAAAATCATAAAGAGAGAATCAAAATTTGCCCGAGTTATCGCCAAAAATGGGTGATTTTGCCAATTGTTCTAACCAAATTTCCACGACTTCACCTAATTTTTCCCCAAATTTGCTCATTTCACCAAATTTATCGCCTGAAATACTAAAATCGCCAGATTTATTGTCAGTGATATCAAAATCGCCAGATCAGCTGAATTCGCCAGATTAATTTTTCCATCGCCAGACACGTTTCAGAATCGCCAGATTAGTGAAATCTTGCGATAGAAATCGGCAGTTGGCAACCCTGGTCGCCAGATTTGTTTCCAAAATTCGCCAGGTTTTCGGCAAAATTTTTTTTACCAGCATCCTTGTTTAACTGTGCTAATGCAATCCTGGAGGGCGACCTTAATTACTATATTCTCTGGATGCAATATTTTGAAACTGTCAAGTCTTATTTTATGGACGGATTCCCGACTGCAAAAGTAGAAGTCAGCTGCGACTGGTCAAAATCTTGAAGGCGCCAAATTTGAATGACCTCAAGTTGCATCGCGAGGACCTACCTAATTCAGTTCTAATCTAAATTGAACCTAAACTAAACTAATTTATTCCTAATCTAACGCTAGATGGCCCACAACAGAAGCAACATCTTCATTCCTCTTCAGAGTCTTTATTCACAAAAGATGCTCCATCGCAGACCACTTTCCCCGCAACCAAAGTCTCTTAATCGTTCTCTCCCATCAAAGCCATCTGGATTGCTTCTTCAACTTTCCTGTTCCGCCTGTTCAAGAAGCCACAACTTTCAACTTACTGCATGATCAAACGATCTTGAACCAACATTTTCTGATTTCCTCGAGCAAACTTCTGATTTTCATTGCATCTCAACATTTTCATATCTTCCAATGAACTCCATCACGGATTCGTTAAGGTTTATTCGTTATTTGCTGCCCTGAACGTTAGCAAAACGTTCAGGACAGCAAAAGTTAAAATACGTTTTCAATTTTTTTAATAATGTTTATTGCAAGTATTTTACTCATTGGATACAATATACAATAATGGTTACAATGTTTTTGTAGTAGTTAGATCTTATGGTGTGTTTGGGCCCATTCTGGGTTGTACTTGGCGCCATTCGAGGCGAGGTATCCACAAGACTTGGTTGAAAAGGAGGGCTGGAAACCTGAGCTCGAACCCATGAACCCGAGCAAAGCTCGGTCACAAGTTTTATCAACTGCGCTAAACCATCTTCCCTTATTATTATAATAATTTATTAATACAATTAGAGCACTATAATAAAATATAATTTTAGTATAGGGCTCTAGGTTCAATGATAAAAATCCTTGGAAAGAGTGTACAACGTACATGGATCATATTTTCTTTGACACAAATAACCACATGATTGAAAGAATATCCACGTAACCTGACACTTCAAACGCAATTAAAAAAATCCTCTGATCCTGAATGCTGTGAAGTGACGTAGCGGGTAATCTTGCTTATTATTTCAGTCAAAACGGGAAAACACGAACATTATTCATGAAAGACATGACAAACGGCCATCAGGCAAATGCCCAGGATTTACCCGCAATTTCGAGTGCCGTTTTGGCTGCCAATCTTCCTGGCGACCCCATTACGCCTCCACCAGGATGGGCCCCACTGCCAGCTAACAACAGACCCTGGATGGGGGTGGCTGGACTGGCCATAGAACTTGAGCTGATTGGCCGACTCATGTAGAGCTGATCCAAAGACATTGAACCATGGAAGATATTCCCCCCCGTGAGACCAAAAATGGATTCTAAGTCCGGTGGAGTTAACATTTCATAACCCACAATTGAGGCCCGAAATCCTGGGGCATAAGACTCAATTGTATCCACTATAAGGTTTGCATAAGCGTCCCTAGTTTTAGAATCCCAGCCCGAGGGAACGGGAGCAAAAGGCGTGTATTGGCTGAACACAAGGCACACGTGCTGACCCGGAGGAGCCAAGGACGAATCCAATACAGAGGGAATGGTCATTTCAATCATGGGAGATTTTGAGAATGATTGGCAGGACACGGAGGACGAGTAGGCATCTTCTAGTAACGCCATATTTTCGCAATTCAAATGGATTGTACTTTGGTGCAATGGTAAGGCTTCGTTAGGAACTTGATTGGGATCCGCTTTGAAGTTGGGCAAACGGTCGACTGCAAAGTTCAACTTCGTCACGGGTGAAGTGTAATCAATGCCTTCAATTTTGTCCAAAATGTCTTGAGACAAATGATCTTGAGGTTTGGCCAAGAGGTCACAATATGTGACCTTGGGTGTGGCATTAGATAAAACCAGAGGGGCTTTGATTTTCATAGGTTTTCCTCCCCTTCTCAATGTAATCCCATTGACCAACCCATTTTTTACGTCGATGGATTCAACTGATGAATCAGTAAATATATCGGCACCGGCCTCAATCGCGCAATTGGCTATGGCATTTGACACAGCGCCCATTCCTCCCTCAGGATAACCCCATGCTCCTCGAATTCCATCCAGACCACCCATCACATGATGAAGCAACACATATCCACTACCTGGAGTATATGGACTGCACATGGCACCGATGCAAGCATCGGTAGCTAAGGTGGCTTTGAGGGGGTCGGATTCGAACCAAAAATCAAGAATCTTTGAAGTTGGAGAGGTAATTAGTTCTTGGATATCTTCAAGATTCATCTTCCTGGCAGCCTTTATCGATTGCCACAAAGGGGAGAGTTCCTTCAAGCTTGACACTTTTTCGGACAGTGTTCCTTGAAGAAATCTGGTCAATGCCAATGGAGCATGATCCAGAAGAGGATTGATTATGTCCACCATAGTTCCCAAATGATTCTCGAATTTCTCATAGGCATCAGCGTCCCGAGAAGAGAATTTGCCAATTTCAATTTTGTTCATCTCAGAAGATTGACCTAAGGTTAATGATTTCAATTCAGGACGATGTCGCAGTTCTTCGCGAATAGGCGTGTACGAAGAGGGATCGCGAAGATGAACTTTTAATCCTCGGTCTGCTAATTTTAAATCCGCCATAATTTGTGGTCGTAATAAGCTCAGGACATACGAAGCCCTAGAGAACCGAAATCCAGGGACAATTTCTTCTGTGACTGCTGCTCCTCCGACAACATAACGGCGCTCAAACACCCCCACTTTCAGGCCGCTCATTGCCATATACGCTGCGGCTGTCAGCCCGTTGTGTCCCCCGCCCACTACAATGGCATCATAATGGGGCTGAGGGTTGGAAGAGGAGCTTAGACGTCGAAAGCAATGCGTCAACTTGGACCACTGGTTCACTTCTCGGAGCATATCTTCAGAGCACTTTGGAATCGTACGAACAGTTCAGGCAAGTGTTCGAAGATCAGGTCGTCAACATCTAACTTCGTGAGGTTGAAAAATAGTTTTCAAACTGGTTCAGATGTTACAGAGACTCGTTTCTTATCTCTTGACTCCATCTCCTACGAAGGTGTTCCTAGGTGATCTAGTGGGCTGGAATTTCAGGAAAGCAGTTGGGTTACAAATCAGTAATCATCAGAGTGGGGGGGGGACTATTTTTTTCTGTGAAGCAGAAATTCTAGACCAGGGGTAGGCAACCGGTGGGCCGCGGCCCACATGAGAGCCCAGAGGTGGTCGTTGATGGGCCCAGGAGCTTCGGGGGCAGTCCAAAATAGTGTGCCTGGGAGCCATCCATTATATTTTATTCGTGGGCCCAATGCTCTTTGATCGTTTATTTGTGGGCCCCTGAACTTACCAACGTGTGTTTGGTGGGCCCTTGCTAATACGTTCTCAAAATTGGCAGGCCTTGACTAAGGATCACTAAATACCTGGATGCCTCGGCTACTGGCAAAAGCCATTTTTCGAATTCTGTGCCAGACAGAGAAAAATCTAATTAAACCAGTTGTCCGGCTGGTAATGCAAAGCTCACATGCTTAATTTCAACTTGATCGACTGAAATGTGTTGCACTTAGAGTAATTTGAAGCATAGAGCAATGCGCACTCTTCCGACTGAACATTTGCACCTACAATCGTCCAAAAGGACGATTGTAGGGTCAATTTTTCTCTCGTTTCCGCGCGAACGTACTGCGACTGTAACAAATTTCGAAACGTTGTTTCTCGGGAATGGAGGAATATATAATGCTGAAATTCAGCAAATGAAATCCTTAAATGATTGTTTAATCAATCTTTTCAAAACAAAAGCATTTACTTAAATAGAATTTGATTTACAAAAAATCCACGGCTGAACGCCTGAGCGGAGGCTTCCATGTCTTACGATTTCCTTGCCTTGACCCAAAAGTGGTTGCCGACCTCTGTTCTAGACGTTCCGAGGTGTAACATTAGTGGACGAACACGAGCGTCAACCATCGCTTAGAAACATCTAGGATTTCTGCTCCACAACGAAAACATATATATTTCCCCGCACTCTAGAAATCATTGAAAATTCTGAAGAAGCTGAACCATGGTGAATAAAAGCGGCATGCCACAATGGTTTAACCAGTGTCAAAATTTCGAGCCAAGGTATTCAAGGACGTGGGCCCACGTATTTACTGTCAAAGAGCTCTGGGCCCATAAATACAGGAATATGGATACTCTAGGGGCCCAGTGATGGCATATGAATTAAACCAGAAAATGTTGGCAGAAATTGGACTTTAATCATGCAAAAACGTGGCAGAAAGTGGCAGAAAGTGGCAGAAAATGGTAGAAACGAAAAAAGACGAATGAAAGCTCCAATAAGACGAAAAACACGAACAAAAATTGCTTATAAGAGATACGTGTAAAAATCGAATCAATTTCCCAAAAAGGTAAATGAAACTGTTTTATAGAAAGAAGACAGATCAAGTGCCCTACAGACGAAAAAAGACTTTTAAAACTGCTCCCACAAAGGAGACGAAACGGGGGAAAAATATGTCTGCTTGTGCTAAAATGGCAAAATCTAGAAGGTTTCAAGAGGGAAAATTAATGGGCAAGAGATTTTCCGTAGCACATATGGCAAATAAAAACCAAGAGTTCAAAAATGCCTCTTTTATGAGATGTTTTCTGTAGAGCTGGAGTCATATTTGCAGATACATTCATTGTTCTCATGGCCAGAAGTAATCTTTTCTTTCTGTGTCTGTTGGACAACACTACGAGTACAAGTTTTCCACATTTTGCCACATTAGTAAATGTGGATTGTATTTTGTTGGTGCAGAACCGCAACTAAAAATCAAATTTTTACTTTGCCTTAAGCTTAAGCTTTGGCGTTGAACTTTCATCAAAGTTATTACTTGCTTGGAAAATTCAAAACAACGCTTAGAGAGCTTGAAATCCAAGAAAAAAAGTTTTTGGCCGATGAAACGAGAAAAGACGAATAAAATTGCCCGATTAGATGAAAAAAGACGAATAAATTCCAATTTTTTTGCGGTGAATAAAGGTAAAAAAGACGAAAAATGATGGAAAAAGACGAATAAATTTATTCGTCTAGAGTTTCTGACCCTAGTTATTAAGGAGAGGACGCATGACTTTATGCAGAGATCCTTGCACAGCGCTCATTTCATTGGTCATTGATCATATAATGACTGACTAGATGCCGCCTTGGCCAAGAACGTCTCCAGAGGTGGACTTTTCACGGCACGGCAAAACGGGCCGGGGGTGACCCCAATCGAGTGAGAGGCAAAGATCAAATGCCAATTAAGCCCAAAATTTAGACAAGCCTCTTTCGTCTTTTGGCTAATTTGGCTGGGTGAACTGCCAAAGATGAAGCCTCTGCTAGATTAAGGGTTGCTTGATGGAAGTGTTGCAATGTTCAAAATGACTTTAAGATGCTCATTGATTGGCCCCAGAGCAATGGGTTTGAATGGCATTCAAAGTTGACTTAACTTAATGTTTTTCCACACTATAAGTCCTAATTTCTTGGTTCAAATATAATTAATCTAACGAAGAAGACGTGCCACAGGGTCCCTGAAGAGAGTATATGAAAATCAAAAGTGGTGACCAAAACAATCAGAATATTGTTAAGAATCTATCATGCTACATATTGGACAAAATCCTGTCAATGAAAAGTGTAATGTGCTTTAAAGCCTTTTGTGAGTCTTCAGATGATTTATCTTAAAATAGGATCCAGAAACGTTTACACCTCTAAGACAGCTAACTGAATGAAGGTGTCTAAGATCAAAACCTTTCTTAGACGATTAAGATGAAAGTGAAGTAAAGTGTACAGAGTGGGGCAGAAAAAATGTCCAGTCAGGTGCTTTCAGAAGGAAAAGGTTTATAACTTTGGAAATGCTTAGCCATAGCCTCACAAAATTTTCAGCATTTATAAATCACCGTTTTAGATATCTTTTTCATTCTTTGTGTCTTCCATATAATGCCATAAAGGCCTCAACTTGGGGCCAGAAAGACAAACCTGCCTTTCTGCTGTTGGCCTTGGCAAAGTTGGACAACACTTCTGCAATCTTGGCCCTCAAGGACTCCAAATTTGGATGAGGGGTAGCTTTGGTCTCATTTTGCAATATGCTTCCACCACAAAAGTCTAAAGGTTGCAGTTTGGAGAGGATGGGCGCCAGAACTCCTTGGGCCAAAAGTTGGCAAGGTTTCTTGGCAGAAATTTTCATATTCTTTGATATTTGGGAGAGAGGACCGTTCTTGGTCCACAAATAGTTTTCCTTGTGGTAAATGGGCCTTAATCCAATAATCAAATGGGCAAAACTGTGTACCCCAGGATGTTGTAGTAGACCTTGGTGGTGACACTTTCTGCAGTGTTGGGGACATCTTCCTCCTGTTGGACCCCAAGACACCCACGTCTATCACTTGGGTGAGGTGTTTGTCCTGAGGATCCCCTTGATCTCCTTGGTTCATTCTGCCAACCATCTGTCATTGTGTAATTACAGGCATCAAATTCAATGACACTGGCAATGTCCTTCAGCCTTATTCTGGCACAGAAAAGATCTAGGGTTGTTTGCTTTTCTATCTCTTGTTCATTTATTTTTTGTTATATGTTGCTTCAACAATACAAAAACAAAACCTATTTGCCTCCTGGACATTTCTGTACTTGAATATAATCTGATTGACTGGCTCATTAAAGCTGGAAATTTGCCACAGGCGACCGGACATTTTTGCTGCTCCACTCTGTAAATGTTAGATAAGTGTAGCCTGTCTAAAGTAATCTATTTTAGACAAAGATGTGCTCATCAAGCTTTTGACCCTAATTTGCATTGAAATTTTGATTTTGGTTATGCCTAAAAATTCCCCAAAGTAGACTTGCACCTTATAATAAGAATTGATATTGATGCAAACAAGTTGAAAATCCTTACAATTTATTCAAAACTTAAGAATACTATGAGCTAGCATAAATACTATAATGAATATAATTCAGCATAAATAATGTACTTGTTGTCGCGGATGCTTAAATATCCAATTTTCTACTATTTTCCAATGTGGTCCAAAGTTTGACTCTTGAGGAATTTTAATTTGGCATAACCTTCTTTGCTCGTCTTCGGACCTTCATGATTTGAATTGTTATAGAATTTCATTAAAGACTACTCAAAGCTGGATATACGAACACTCAACAGGAAAATATCTTTTGATATTAAGTAAGACACATAGTAAGAGACTAATCAGTTTGACTTTATTTGTTCAGAATGCAATAATATATTAAAAAGATGTGTTATAGAGACCAAATTGAAGAAATGAGAACTTTTAAAATGTTGAAGTTGATTCTGATTCATGTTGTCTCATATTTAACGGTCTAATGTCAATTCTTTTCTAGTTTAGCTTATTTTTCTCTTAAAGTTTCAATGGAAGTCAAAATTGTCCTAATATTTTTATGTATTCATGTGTTTTCTTTTCTTATTTTTCGTTTATAAGTTAGTTTAATAATTAGCACAAGTTTAAATGATGCAAATGAACCTAATTCATCGAAAAGGTGTGTTCTAGGCTGAGTAAGATCTAAGGGTGTTTTATCTGTTTATTGAAACCATGAAGAGGAATTACAAATTTAGTGTTTTGCCATAATAATGTCTTTTGTTATTCAAATATTCCCAAAGTGTATCACAAAACTAGAGCACTATACCCAAAACAATGTAAATTGATGTAAATCATCTATTCTTTTAATACTAAGACTTCCTACTTTCAAAAGCACATTTTCTCCTTTTGGGCTTGTCCAGTGGACATGCTTGGATCTTGGATCTTGGTCACCCTTGATTTGCCGTGCGCTGTCCAGAGAAATTCTAGATGACCATGCCTTGGCCATCTATGAACGTTACATAGCTTGAAAAACCACGTACATACGAGCCGCCGTAGATAAACAAACCTGAGTGGACGGCAAAGTCAATCAGGGTTGTGCAAAATATGCTAGACACATGCCATTACTATTGCCATAATATTCTATAAATTTAGTGATGGCACTTGAATCAAACTTTCCAAGGTAGGTTGCCAACTGGGGTCACCCCTAAAAAACCATTAACATACCAGTTTGTTCACATCTCAAAGCACCCCTGATCTAAAGTCACAAAAGTTAGGGTTGTACGTCAGAGTAGTATGTCAGAGAAAAACAAGATTTGGAGCTTTGGTTGAAGAAGGAAATACCATTTTATAACTAAGTTAATGGTTGACCCCAGTTTGCAGCCTCCCATGAAAGGCTTGATTCAAGTATTTGAATCCCATCTCAATTATATCAACTTTGACAGATGCACATGTTTAAGATTTTGATTATGAGGATTATTTTAGGAGTGCTATAAACTCCTAAAATGTTATGTTTTATGGAAGTTTTTGATATCCTGCCTAAATTCACTGAATTTCTAATGATTTTAACTATGAATTTGCCTCATAAGGGAATTTAACTTTTTAGCACTCAACTTTACACTTGCTTTGATATTTCTCCCAGATATTTGAAATGGAGACAATAAATGAAACCATATTGAACATATTTTATCTGAATATCTAATAAACCACAGAGATCTTTTTATTGGCCTGCAATCAATCCTTGATGTATCCATCTATTCTTCCAACTATTTTGGAATAGTACAGTCCCCTAAAAAGAGGGGCATGTCCTATTTCGCACCTCTAAAACACTTCCAAACTTGCAAGACTACCATACCAGGTGTAAAGCTCCCCATGACATAGCATCTCATTTACCGTTTGTAGATACATAATGTTGTCAAACTCAAGGATGGGTTAGGAAATGAAATAGGTTCAGTCTTTATCTACCTACAATGAATACTCTGGAGAGAACTTGTCTAATTATTGAATAAATAGAACAAAAATATTATCACAATATGATTTTTAAAAGAAATATGTTTCTACTAACTGTCATGTGTGTAGCATATTTTAGGAGCCTTGAGTGACTTTGCCCGCGACTTGGGTTTGTTTATGTACGTCGGATCCTATGGGTCCTTTAACGAGCAGCTGACTGGGAGGTCACAGTACATAAGACTGGGAGGTCACCTTAGTAATACAGCTCTAAATATTGCACCCTGACACAAACGTTTGACACATTTTCGAACTTCTCAATGTATATTGGACACGTAAGAACAAAAATTTTGCGTTTTAAAGCTCAAAGGTTGCACGTGTTTTTCATTTCACTGGTTCCGCTTAAAGGACTCTATAGGCAAAGCATATCTAGAAGCATAAAAGAGCACATGGGACGGAGTAGAAATATCCATGCTCGATCAAGTTTTACCAAATAAGCTGCGTTTTTCAATGGCAGCTTATGTAGTAAAACTTGATTGAGCATGGCTATTTCTACTCCGTCGCATGTGCTTCTTTTATGATTCTAGATATGCTTCTACTATACTCCATATCTAACTCCACAACCGACCTCATATTTGCCGTCGGTGAGAGTAAAAAGGACAACTTGGCCCAGCTCCGCTAGCTTCAAAGGTCTCAGGGCGACCGCGTGCTCAGAAGTAACGACGGTCTTTGCGCAAAGAACAAAGTACGTAGAATACAATGACCACGCTGGCAAAATCGAAAAGTTCTATTGGCAACCGCACGGAAATTGTTAACAAAAATCCGCTCGTCAGCTGTCCTTGTTTGAGGCTTGTCAACAAATCTCAAAAACTGTTTCTTCTGTACTCGAGAGTTGTCTCTTAGTACTAAAATGGCTTGTATCAAACCAAAATAAGTAACAAATATTAATAATGACCGAGTAACAGTTCTACAAATGAAATGCACATTTATAATCAGGATAGAGGAATCTCTGCAGCTTTTCAAAAAAAATGATGTGGTGCCTAAAAACTTTGTTAATAACTTAAAGAAAAAATACAAACGTAGGTACGTTTGTAATGTTCAATTAATGAGGGGAAGGAGATATTTTTGGTACGTTTTAAGTTCATTAAAACATATCGTGTTTTTTCCAACATACCATTGTGCCAATACTGTTAGAAACTTAAAATTAATACTAAAATCACAATGTTGGAAAGTACATTTTCACAATTTTCATTTTTGTAGTTTATCCTCCATCAAAGGAATTGTAATTAACACAATTTTTATGTTTTGGTGATTGTATCATAGGTAACAATTTTAGACCGCCCTTGCGAATTAGATGCCATGAAAAATGTCGAATTGCAAGTTTGAACACCTTTGGTTAGGATTTTGGAAAAAATGCACACTTTATTTGCTCGTTCTTGCACGAGAAAATTCTCAACAAAAGGCCACTTTTTTGGGTAAGTACAAGTGTAAGTGATGTTATAAGCACTGATTTGTATTGTAAAGCTCCAAAACCATCATGGTATCAAACAAAATGCCGTTTTTTGTACGTGTTTCTCTTCAATATCAAAGGTCTTTTTTAAGTGCTTGCCATTTTTTATTCATAGAATAATTTTGCAAATTCTTACAAAACCGAGAGTCAAAATGTCCAAACTGGCAATTCGACATCTCGTAGCATCTAAGTCATAAGGGCGGTCTGTAAAACGCGAAAACCCTTGCACTGACCAAAATCTTACATTGACGAACAAGCCTTTTCTCTTCATTCATCCGCCCGCGATAAGATTTTTGAAGATATCACTTAAACCTCCCCCTGCATGCCTCATTGTTTCCGAACCAAAATATTATCCCATTTTGGCATCATAGACCTGGTTTTTGATTGTATTGATTTATATTTTCAGACAAAAGATTGCACCTAAGTACAATTATTATTCAGAACTTTTATTTAAATTGCATTAAGAAGGTATCATTGCACAATTGTTAGACTCTCAAACGTAAAAATCATTTGTTGGCAACATGGAATATGAACCACTTGAAAGGTCATCCCGGGTCATCCTTACACATTGGCTGCGGGTGTTTAAATAGTACTTAGGCCATAAAGGGCATACTTTGATTCTATTTCATAAAGAATACAGCTAACTTTCTTATCTAAAAAGCACTATCATATTGCACGATGCGTGTACCAAAATACAAAGAGAAAGTATATTGAAGCCAACAAATTGTTTTTATACTAACAACGAAACAGGAATGGGACGTGAAAGTGCAGTAGTTGTTTTATTTTGTTCATATGTCTAGTGCCTTTTCCATCACATTTTGTGAAAACTATGTTGTGTCACAACAATGTTCTTTACAATTATTCAAAATTCCTTCTTTTTTCTCTCTGCTTTTGTTCCTAACCCACTCTATGATCAATCCTGCTTTGACATCCCGTCATCATCCAAGGATGTTTTTGCATTATTTTACTCGTCCACAGGTAAAAATGGCACAATACAAATCTCAAGTATCAAAAATGTTAAGAAAACATTTCTGAAATACAGCTGTATTTCCTATAAGGCTTTATATTTTATGAGCTAGCAAATTACTTTTGATAAATTTCACTATGTGCTGCCTGCTCTTAACAGCCTTATCAGATCGAATCTCTGTTCATTAATATTATCTAAGAAAATGTATAATTTTTGTTTCTCTTTTGATTCACATGGCCATTTAAGACATTATTGAAAGTCTCATTGGTCCTTTTTCCCTATTTGGGAGGTTAAAATGAACGTATTTTAATGGTTTTCGTCAAAATTTGGCCCAACTTTCACCACAGCACACTAAATCATCGAGCAAAGAAACATGTTTTGCTCGAAAGTGTTGTTTTGAATTTTCAAGCGCTCTCGCGCCGGCCCGCAATCAGCTAGGGCTACTTCAACTTGTCAATAATCCCACCGTTTTGGTGGTATCCTTCCAATTGATGAAGCCAAGTTGTTATCCTTTTTCTGGGGTCTGTGCTTGTGACTTGTGTTTGCTGCTCTGCGCAAGGTACCTATACAGAAGGTTAGCGCACTTCGTTCAGTCCTGCTGTCTGGCTGGATGACGTCACCTGCGAGATAACGGCAGAGGTCAAGCCTTGCTGAACGCTAGTAAACCTAGACCATTTTTTTGATAAAATTTGCTATTCATGGATAAATTCACCTTTATTTAACAAATTTGAGCTTGTTCAGTTTTAGGTTACTCACCAACCTCTAATCTAACCACCTGGAACACAAAACACTCTAATTAAAAATAGTGATAACAAGAATTGTTAAGTGGGAAAGTTATATTTTGGACAAAGGCGACAGTGTTTTCTTTACATAACTTTTTTTTCTAATCTTATTGCGAACTTTTAGTTCTTTTAATTTGGGTGAAAGTCTTTGCGTACCAAGAGTGGGTCTCAATATAGTTTCCAGATAGAAGGAATACCACATTTTACAAGAGCTTTTATATATAACAAGACTGTTATGCATCATTTAGTTCACAGGCAAAAATAAACTGTGTAAGGTCACTAAAAGAAATACATTTATAGCCTATGAGTGGCGAACAATAAAAATCAAATTAGCATAAGATTGTTTCTCAACCTAAAAACTCAAATATTTCTGGAAATTAAAGACAACTTCTCCAACTCTAATAATCAACAATGTGATGCATGTACAAGCAGGATACATTTGCTCAATAAAAGTGTTAGCTCAAACGCCAAGACTTCTAATTACATTTTAATGTCAGTAAAACAAGAGATATTTTTAAGGTAGATGGTTTTAGCTTGAAATCTGTATCAAATCAGTTAAAACAACTAAAAGTGAATACTACACGATTACACACTACTGGTTTGAATCACCAACAATATTTCCTAAAATATCTGGGATGCTACAAACGAAGGTTTTTAAAATAATTGTACTGATATCTCGGTCTACCTAGAGCGCCATAATAAAAGAGTATGCGCATGTGCCATTTTGGTCCCAAGACGTCGGTTCCATTGTACTGTGATTCTTGGGTTCGACTTGTCTGAGGCAACTTTACCTATGCACTATTTACTACCAAATTGACGCTCATGATTTCAGCTTACCTTTGAAAGCATAATGTTTGAAGGCCAAGGTTGGCCAAAACCGTGGGTGCCGGAAGACTAAGACATTAGTTGAAATGATACTTCTTTCCCATGAGCTTCTTTAGTTTCATGTAATAATTAGTGACAAAGTCAAAAATTGATAGGTGAATTGCAAAAACTTACTTAAATAGCTTCTGTCATAAATATTATGAGTACAAAATATCAAAACTTTTTACAAAATTAGGCATAACAGTCAGTGGCACTGTCAGCCTGACGACTGCTACGAATGCGCAACTTCACCAGGGCTGCCAGATAATTGTTCAACAAAAAAGTCATTTCACATGACAATGCAATATTGTGCACGAGGAAACGCTCTAATGGCTTCAATTGACGTTCTAAATATTCACCAATCAATTTCGTATCTAGTTAGATCAAGTTTTCCTAAAAAAGTAAGAAACTTAATGCAAATCAGCGTGGTGATTCATCAAGGGCTTACATTACCGAGTCAATTCACAGCAGCACTGAGCTTGAACGCGCATCAAGGTTTAAGGAGAACGAGAAGGTTATCTTCAGGCACCCACGGTTTTGGCCAACCTTGGCCTTCAAAGGCTATTAA
>CM021313.1:2670525-2683981 GCA_010645155.1 Tigriopus japonicus
TTTTTTTTGCTATTTTTTGGAATATGTCAACTGCAAACTTTCTATTCTCAGTTTGACCTTACCATTTCTCTGACTTTCAGTATTGCAAAGATCTTTGAGAAGATCATGAAGTCCAAGTTTGTTGAGTATTTGGAAGCCCATGATATCATTCCCCCAGGGCAGCAGGGGTTTCTAGCCCATTTTAGTACAGTCACCCAATTGGTTGACCATATCGAGCAGATCATTGAGGGGCTTGAAAATCACGAGTCAGTTGATGTAGTCCATCTTGACTTTGCCAAGGCCTTTGATAAGGTAGATCATGGTCTTTTGCTCGATTAACTCAGTGTTTGGGATCCAGGGTAAGGTCCTGAATTGGATTGGTAGTTTTAGGAGCGAAAGGAAGCAAATAGTCAAGGTCGAAGGATCATTTAGTGGCATGTATGATGTCAAGTCAGATGTTCCAAAATGTTTAATTTTTGGTCTGCTCCTGTTTATTCTCTTTATTGCTCCTCTCTAGAAGTTTAGAACAAAAGCCAGTATTTCTTCGTATGCTGATGATAAATTAGTTTGTGGAAGGAATGGTCAGGACTCAAAATGTTTAGTTGAAGACTTGGAGAAAGTCTACTCTTGGGTTGGTCAGAGTAATATGGCATTGAACGGGATGAAATTCCGCACAATGACGTATGGGGCGTCAAAATTAGATGTTCCGCTCAAAGACAATCGAAGTTGTGATATTGAGCAGGTATCGTCCATAAGGGATTTAGGAGTTGTCATCCAAGATGATGGAAAGTTTGATGAGCATATCCAGTTGAAAGTGGGGAAGGCATTTCAAACATGTGGCTGGATTTCAAGTCCAGAGATAGTATTACGATGCTAACTTTGTACAAGTCGATTGTTCAGCCTCATCTTGAATATGCTTCCCCCATTTGGGCTCATGGTATAATTCCATGCATTTTAAAGTTTTAAAGTAATGATAGTTAATTATCTGCCCAATAGATATTGATCAAATTTCGTATCAATTCATAACTAAGAACCCTCTCAAAATCTATTAATGTGGTTTGGGAAAATATATTGGTTTTCATGGTTTAAGTTGAATTAATATAATTATTTGAGCTACTTTTAAGATGTACATATTCACAAGATATCTTCATTATGACACTGTGACATCAAAAAACATTGTTAGAAATCTTGGCATTTGAGCAAACACTTAAACAGAAATTTTAACCACCGTGTGGAGCCATGATTGTTCGAAGGTCCATTGCTTTAACACTAGCAAGAGGAATATGAAGTGTGGCGTTCTCATTTGCAACATTAGGGATCATTTCGGCGTTTTTATATCCCTCAACTCCATCCCAATGACACAATATCCATACGAATCACAAAACTGGAGGTGTTCTGGTGCAAAGAATCTTGAAATGTTGCGCAGAGAATTGCAAAACACAAGTTAGGACATTTTCCTGACTAACCCAGCACTTTCTTTCCAAAGCTTTAATAATAAATTAGAGGATGTTTGCTCCTTACAAGTGTAAGCAAAAAAGCAAAAAAGAACAGCTTAAAATCGTTGGATATCTGCGGAGTTACTTGAAAAGAAATGAAAAGGCAAAAGCTACTTAGGAAGTTTCATTAAGACCCTATATTAGGGATCGGCAACCACTTTTGGGCCAAGGCCCACCAAATTTGATTTAATGTTGTCAGGGGCCCACCGAACAGACATTGGTAGGTTCAGGGGCCACCAAACAGACATTGGTAGGTTCAGGGGCCACCAAACAGACATTGGTAGGTTCAGGGGCCACCAAACAGACATTGGTAGGTTCAGGGGCCACCAAACAGACATTGGTAGGTTCAGGGGCCACCAAATAGACATTGGTAGGTTCAGGGGCCCACAAATTAACGATCAAAGAGCTTTGGACCCACGAGTACATCGTAGTATGTGTCTCGCACGCCCACTATTTGGACTTTCCACATAGCTCCTAAGCCCACCAAAGACCACCCTTGGGCTCACCAGTTGCTTACCCCTACCCTACCACATTTAATAGTCTGGAACATTCACATTTTTCCAACCACAACTACAAACTAATCAAGAGAGCAAAAGAACATTTCTGGAAAAATCACGTCAATTTATTTATAAATAAACTGATTTAATTGTAGTTTGAAAATAATTTTGAAGGAAATCCCAGTCTAACTTGGAAGGGCGCGAAACGCCTTTTGGAACACCATAATTAATGTACAAAGCAAGGGCCCTTCAAAAAAAAGTAGGTCCAAATTTGATTACAGATTCGTGTGTTCTTGCTTCTACATTTAATGAATGCGCCTTGCGAAAACTTATCAACAACGAGGTATCACATGATATTAATGAGAAGCACCATCTGGATCATATTTCTATTTTTCCAAACCAACGAAAGTATTATTTTTAAGTTGTTTCTCGTTTAGATATTTTGAAACTTATTGATAAATTGTCTTGCAAATGTAGCCACGGCCTTAACGGGATTTCAAATTTAGTGTTAAAAGCTATAAAAACGGAAACATCTGCATTGTTGTCTCAGTTAATAAATATCTCTTGGATAAGTGGATTTATACCGCAATATTGGAAAATATCGGATTTGTTACTAGACAATTGTGGGAGGAAATCAGTCTAAAATATATAACCATAGGCCTATTGGCATTTTGCCGTCTTTGTCAAAAGTTCTTGAAAATGTTGTGAATGGGCAGATTTTCTCTTTGTTTTGCTCTGACCACATGTCTCCTGAATGGGAGTGATTGCCATATCATTTTACGAACCTGCTGCCGTTAGCAGTGTAGGCTTGCCAAAAAAAATTCTCAGTTTTCAAGGGTCAGTTTTTTGAAAAATGTTGCATTTATGGGCAATGGCATGGTTGAGAAGTATTGCAAAGTAATTTGAAAACAAATGGAGAAATTAAAAGCCTTCAATTAAACAAATTATTTGTTTTTAGGTTTAGTTGCCCTAGGAACCGATCTCCTCTGGCCATCTTGTTATTCAAAGTCGGGCATTCCTAATTTCAAACTTCGGAAGAACCCTCTCAACTTGTGTAGCAAAATTTTAGATAAAAGCAACAAAACATACTTTTTTGCTAAAACAATGTCAAGAATTACTATTTCAACTTCAAGTTGTGCAGATAAGAAAGGCATTGTTGTGATACAAGGCCTAAACCTTCGTTTTAGTTACCTTGCACGCTCATCAGAAACACAGGTCTTCCGAACTTTTTTTCCCGCCAAAAATGATGACGTCACTAGTAATTGCTGTAATAGTTTGGTTTGAGACCTTATCATATTACCATGCATGCTGCTCACATTTTCATACAAAATATCCTGAACCACTATGATCAAAAGTTGTAGTCGGCTTTTTCATTGATTCCATTGAAAAAGGCGTTCGATACACTAGACCTCAGAAGGGTTCGGTGAAAACTTCCAAAATTGGATTGGAAATTATTTAAGTCATCGATATCAGAGGGTAGAAATAAATGGCGTGGCATCGGATTGCAGAGTCATAATCCGTGGTTGTCCCAAGACAGCATGTTTGATAGGCATAGCGCGAATCAAAAGAGCGTGTGTACAAAATAGAGCCAATCAAAAGCGCAATTTCAAAATAGAGCCAAATCATAAGAGAGCGTGACATTTTAGAGCCAATCATAAAAGAAGGAATTTATGAAATTTCTTTCAATTACCGTATATATTTCCTGAGGTTAGAGTGAACAATGTATCTTTTAAGTATTTGAAAGGCTCTTTTTGGAAAAATTGTTCCACAACTCTCTCAAACTCTCTCAATTATCTCATCAATGCCATTAGCCAACATGCCCAAGGGCTTCGACAGGAAAATGTGAAAAAATCAACTTCTGTTCATCAACACTTCGGGATTTTGGAACTGCAAATTGAAAAAAAATGTCAAATTCATGATAGTCTTACAGAGTCTACACTTTGGCTGCCGACCCTGTTTGTTGGGATTTTCAGTCATAAAAAGGAGCCTTGGTAAAAAAAAGCTTTTCCTTACCCTCTTGGGTCTTTTTGAACTCCGCATAGGCATTGTTAACTTATTTATTTGATTCGTCATATAAAGATTTCTCTTCAAGTAAAAATTGAGGAGTTGAACGAACACTATTTTTGCTCTAATTCAGTACGCTCTCCTTTGACTTGGCCCTAATTTGATTCACTCTCTTATGAAGCGGCTCTATTTTGAGCCGTTACCATTTTGATTGGCTCTATTTTTTACACACTCACTTTTGGTCCGCTCTAATTTCATAGGATCGCCCGGTCAAAGCGGAGAATCGAAACAACATTGAACCGAAGGTGATTCTAATTGCCATCTTGGGAACACTCTTGGAAATACACATCAGAAATTACTCCCATACTTGTTTTTTGATGCAATTTGAATTTCCCAACTAATCGTTTCAGCTCGCATAATTTATCAAGTTGTACTTGATTAGTGATTATTGGAGGGCGAAAGAAAGTTCGAAAAAGTCAGAAAAGAAAGAAGTCTAGCATACAAGTTAGATAGATTTTCAAAACATTTTTTTTTGTCTATAAATGGTCAAAAAAGGTTTTTTTTGACTATGAATGGCCCAAAAAAAGTTTCAGCTGAAATTGCCAAGAAAAGTCTGTTTTTTCACCCGAAAATGGCCAAAAAAAGGTTTTTTCTTCTCAATTTGTCACTTTAAAGACCAAAATTATTTGGTATGTCGATTTTTCAGTCGGCAATTGGTTTGCGCTCTATTTTATATCAGAAACTTTCGTTCTCTTTCTTTCATCTATAAAAAGACCTTCTTTCAGGTCTGATGTAGATATCAAAAAAGTTTTTGGGATCTTATAAAACGCGAAAAAGAGCGCTTTTGCTTAAAATTTGATGAAATGCGCAAAAAGTGTAAAAGAAGTTGTAAAAGCAAAATAGTTTATCCGGGGGGAAAATGGCCAAGAACAGTTTTTTTTAAGTTTTATAACTTTTTAACCCTCGCTCTAGCTTCTCTATCTTAAAGGGAGAGAAAGTGTCATACAGATAAATTGCATTACGAGCTGCAAAAATGAGAATTTCATGATGCTTGGTCCCTACTTTTGGGACTTTCAAGCCATCTCAGTATTCCGCTCCAAATGAGGGCAACAAAACGTGATATCTTGATCAGGTATTTTGTTCCTGTGTGGAAGGCATGCAAGGCAGTTGCAGAGACAGAAACCTGATCAATAGAGAGAACGACCCGACCAATCTTACCCAACTACCCGCGCTCTGATTTAGATCCACACGAGGGTTCTTCCATTGGGGGGGGGGGCGGGAAGGGAGAGAGGGAGAGAGGGAGAGAAATAAGGGTGATGGTGAACGTCGGGATGAGGGCTTGCCCTGTACACAACTAGCAATCCTACTTGGGTACCGCGACCAGGAACCTCTCATCACAGGAGCGAACTTCAGCTGACGCGTAGCCCAAAACGACCCTTAAAATGGTGCGGCTCTGCAGTGAATTTGAACGAAATTGCCAATAGACAATAGAAAAAGGTGTTTGATAGCAAACATCACTTCAAAACAATGTTGCAGCATGAGATAGCGCTCCTTTTCCTGCCATTAAGTTCCATACTACAGGAGTTAGTCAAAACTGAGCTGCTGCAGACAAATGTCTTGCACAAAACTGAGAATGGATCTCATTTAAACACATGCATAGCTTGAATATAGTAACGTCAACTTCAGGCAAGGAGTCAATTATACACAGATCAAGTTTCATGAAAATTGAGCGTGTTTTTGGAAAACTGTGGCTCTGTTATCAACAATGAAACTTACAATCAAAGTGTTCACTCTTTCCCATAAAAACATCAGTTTTAATCAACATTTTATCATCTGAAGTGCCTGAAATCCCTTAGATGCCAAATATCAACATTTTGACAGGCTAAACTGAGAGGAAGCACAAAATCGAACACTTTTTTCATCAACTTATGGTTGAGTTGTTGTTGATTCGCTCTGAATGGTTATACATGCAGAATGAAGTAAAGACAGATCACCTTCATGGAACACTATATTCTTCACTTTGATGGTGTTGTTAGGTACTTATAATCTGAAACCATTGGTATTTCAGGATAAGTTGAATAGGGTAGATGATGAGGGGTGAACGTGATTTACCCAAGAATGGGTTGCATTTAATTATCTCTAAGATACAGGTACACATACAAGAATGATGTCTAGACAATTCATCCACTGATTTAGTATAAAATATTAAATATTGAGTCCATAATACTTCCTTATGGTTTGCTCCTTGGGGCCTCTTTGGGCTCTCAAAAACAACAACAAACAGCTGTAATCGCATCCTCTTCTGTAAGTATATCCATGCCTCGACTTTGCCACACTCGTTCGGTCTAGAGTTCCATATCCACCATGGTGATGGTGGCTGGCCGTCTGTACAGTCTGACGTAGATTCGGCATGTGGTACCTAAAGCGTCTTTAGTGGTACCTAATACGTAAACACGGTACACACATACACGACATGGATTATGAAGAGCCCGGACTCGTTCGTAGTATGGGATGAAAAGCAAGGGAAAAAAGGAACAGATCAAGCCGAGTGCGACTCCACCACCGCCACTCCAGAGATAGTGATGATAGTAATGGTGGCTTTGGTGGTGGTGGTGGTAGAAAAAGAAAAAGTACCAGTGCCAGTGATAGCTAGTTCTACTGGTCCATGGATACAGATGGTGGCCGAGTGTGTATGTACGTACATGGAAGGGCCGTAAATGCCAAGCGCGGTGGTTGGGAAAGCCCTTCCGTGGTACAGGTTAAGTTTGAAAACAACGACCAGGCACCATTATTTTTTAAAGTGATGTGATGAACTGAAAAGCTTGACTCGCGTTTAATGTTAAACATTTTGGATGAAGTGGGGGACATACTAAAGCATCATGAGAGAAGATCGAGGATTTTCCACACCAATGAGGAGATTCGGCTCTCTTCGAAGGAAGCCCATATTTCCACGTAAGATTCAAATGATTTCTGAATTATTTCAGGAACTGCGTTGTATATCTAAGCAATGAATGTCTTCCTTGTCGAGGCCCATTTTCTAAAAGGCTTGCGATCGACAAGAGTAACCAAATAGAACCCTTGTCCGAAGGCCAAAATCTCCATCTCTTGGTTCAAAACACGGGGTGGGCATACAGAGGATTTTGTTGGACAAGTTACAATTGTGAAACATACAAATATCGTTTGTTCAGTGGACTGTACCACCGTTTGTGCAAGGTTGCTGTGATTGTTTTGGAATATTGCGATTACAGAGTGTGAACTAGTGATGTGCAGTGATGGAAACAATCCAATCACCAATCATTTTCACGATAGGTTGCCTAAGTAGGTCTGCCAATCAGCCTCCTGAGTCCATCATCTTCTGTTGAATGCGTTGAGGGAAAATACTTTCCTCTGGAGCTTAACCCAAGTGGCACCCCTGCTTTGTTCGACTCTGGATCAGGGTCGTTATGCAATGCGAAATGCTTCTTGATTTTGCAAGATGGTGGACTTTATAAGAGGTGGTGGCAATCCTAAAGCTAGCAACCTCATGTGAGAGAGATTGAAAGATTGGATTTTTCCATCAGTAGTGATGTGACTTGGGCGCTTGGGCAAGCTTTTCTTGTGACATCGTACACTTGGGTCGCCAATTTACCTTCAGTGAAATGGGATTCCCCTCTGCCTACCTATCTTCATAAACCGGTTTTTCATTAAGAAGCACTGAAACGCGCCCCTGACTTCTGCAACTTTAGATCAGGGTTGCAAAATAACCTCAAATTTGAGTTTGCTTGAGTTACCTGGCAAAGCACAAAATCTCCATTAGGTGACCCTACCTTGCAACCTCCCGTGAAAAAACTTGCCCAAGCCCAGATTTCACATTACTAGTGTTTGTTTGGACTTGAATCATGGTGAAAACGCAGAAATCTGAAATTTGAAGGCCTCGAATAACGGCTGTTAAATGGCTCTATTAACTTTATAGCCTTGGCATCATGGTCTCCATATCTTGCACTTTTTGAGGCCTACTTTGTGCGAAAAGTTTGACACTTGTAGTTAATTCCCCTTTTTGAAAAATATTGGTGCTTTTTCCCTTCAGTTGTCTGGCCAAGTTGGCTTATAGGTTATTAATTCTATTTTAGACCTTCCAGTTACAAGTATTTAACTAGGGTGCTCAAATGGACTTAAAATGTTTTTTTTTTCTTTTCTTTTGAATGATACCTTTTGAAGTATTGAATTTAGAAGCTCAAAAATCCGTCACAACAGCGTGACAGGAGCAAAGTTTT
The DNA here is from genome assembly GCA_010645155.1 of Tigriopus japonicus. NCBI lineage: Eukaryota > Metazoa > Arthropoda > Copepoda > Harpacticoida > Harpacticidae > Tigriopus > Tigriopus japonicus. Next base: position 2,678,755 of record CM021313.1, read on the forward strand.
CTGATGCTTTTGAGCTAGACTCGTCTTGATCTAATTGCCAGATTTTTAAAAAAAAATTGGTTTGCGGATTTTTTTATTACCGCTACAAGGAATGAGATTCCCTACATAAAATATAAAATCAACATTCGTATGATATTTGGTCTACCAACGAATTACTATCGGCAGATCTGTACAACCCTTTGGTTGATCAAGAATAGTATGTAAAAAAATTCCGATCCGGCTTTAAATGCTGTTAGAGGATCAGCTCCTACATATTCCTAGACTAATGGGCAAAATATTGAACAATGAAGGAGCCGGATAAAGAAGGGAGGAGGACTTCATTTTTCTAACTAGCCTGGATTCCTTGGGATTTGGAGGGGCTCTCAGAACGCTCGTAAAACCTCTACGATCGCTACAATTGATCTCAAAGCCTGAGTTAGGACAGAGCCCATGAACGCTCTTGAAGACATACAGTATCAGATATCTTTCATGCCTTCTCTGAGTACTGTACAGCCCTAACTTATGGAGTCTCTCCCAATATGAGAGCTCTCTTACTTCTGTGATGTTCCTAGTTAGAGCACTATAATAAAAGAGTACAGTCATAAAGTGCGCCATCTAGTGGATTTCATGCGGCAACAGCCCGCCGTTCCCATGATACTCACATTTTTGAAGATTGCGACGGTCATTCATCAGTTTTGGACAAACCAAAGTGCCTAAAATGTTGATGGCCGAACTCCAAATCATACCTTAGTGTTTTTCTGATGAATTTTGACATATATCATGCTTAAATCACCTTTATAATAGTCAGATTTCCATGCCATTTTGAGAGGGATTTCACTAATAATTTCAACCAAAAACCACCACAGGTCCATTAACAATACTCAGTCAACATTTGAGGCACTTTAGTTTGTCCATAACTGATGAATGATCGTTGCAATCTTCAAAAATATGTGTATCATGGGAACGGCGAGCTGTTGCCGCATGAAATCCACTAGATGGCGCACTTTATGACTGTACTCTTTTATTATAGTGCTCTATTCCTAGTAAAGCATCTTTGGACCTGCTCGACCTTTTGCAAACCTCCCGAACTGATTAGAGCCCAAATGGGTGAGGCATATTCAAGATGCGGTTGAACAATCGACTTGTACAAAGTTAGCATCGTAATACTATCTCTGGACTTGAAAGTGCGATAGATCCAGCCACACATTCTAAACGCCTTACCCACTTTCAAGAAATTTAAATTAATTTACTATACTATTGTGTTTTAACCCAAAATATCTGTCAGATCGGGACAACATTTTAAAAACAAGAAGTTTACGAGAATGAAACTGTCAAATTAGACGAAAATTTACAACAAAAATAACTGTCAAATTAGACGAAAACTAACAACAAAAATAACTGTCAAATTAGACGAAAATTTACAACAAAAATAACTGTCAAATTAGACAAAAATTTACAACAAAAATAATTGTCAAATTAGACGAAAATTTACAACAAAAATAACTGTCAAATTAGACAAAACCTTACAACGAAAAGAGCTGTCAAATTAGACGAAAATTTACAAAAAATTGCCAAATTAGACAAAAAAGACAAAAAATCTACCCGCTTTGACACATGAGAAAAATAACCTAAAAAACGAATGACACAGACCGAAAAGACCAAAGAAAATGATTTCATTATGAGAAATGAGCAAACTGGTTGAAATCTAAAAATATCCGAAAATTTTGACAACGCAGACGTAATAGGCGATAAATATCTAAATTAGACGAATATTTCTTTTCTCGGCGAGGAAAGGTAAAAACCAATAAAAAGATTATTCGTGTAAAGTTCCTATCCCTAGTGATAAGGCCTCAAGATTTCACCAAAACATCCAAAATTGCTTTTGCCAACCTTTGGTGGTGTTTTCCTTATCATCTCTTCATTAAAAGTTAGCAGTAAGGCTTGCAACAGCAAGTTCTACTTAAGTAACAAAAACTTTTAATAATACTAAGTGTTTTTAATTACTTCGTTTGTCGAATGGGAATGCCAATGCACGTAGTATTTGCAGACAGAAAAGAAGGATGAAAGAAAGGAAACATGGTGTGATAGACGCTCTTATCTTTGTCCAAGTATTAGAGGCTAATCATAGGAAGTGTCAATAATTATTACTACGGTCGCAACAATTCCAGGAGTATTTACTTGAAGTTATCATGAAAGTGTTGGGCTTTTTACATCGGATCAGAGTTTGTGCCTTGTATCAATTGAGGAATGTTGGAGATTAACGTGTCCTGACTTTTTATTTTGCTTGCATCAGCATGATCCCCACTTTTGTGACGAAAGTTTCATTATGATAAGCCAACAGCATTAGATTTTAAGTTAATAGTCAAGATTGGGTTGAGAGTTTTTCAGAGTCAAACCAAGCTCTTTGTGCATTCAGTGTGAAAAGACATTTTAAAATCTGAGGAAAAAAAGGAGCCTCGATCATTAAAGAGGTCAACGGGAAATAATGGCCACTGCTTCCTACGCCAAAGATGTTAAAGCCACTTTAAAAAAGGATCCACCCCTAAACAGTGAGTACAAATAGGAACTGGCCACTCCCCTTCTTGCAACTGCATTCTGCATGAACAAGTATTCAGAAAGAATCAACAACAACTCAAGTATAAAATAGTTAAGAATTTGTGCAATCTAGTGCTGCCTTTCTGTTTGGCCTTTAAATATATTGATATTTGATATTTTGTCTATTTTAAGTATTTTAGACCATATAATGTAGACTGAAAAGGAGGTTTTTTATGAGACAGAATGTGCGTACGGTGGCTGTACTGTGAGCATCATTGTTCATACCAGAGCCACATTTCTCCAAACAGTCGCCCAATTTTCATGAAACTTAGTCTGAGTAGAGTTAAGCCTGTTTTCCGAAGTTAGTAGTACGAGTATTGTTTTGAAGTCATACATGTGTTTTCTTGAGGTCCATTGGCATTTTTGTGCAGGAGATTGTTTTGAAGCAGCGCGGTTTTGACCAATGGAAAAGTCCGGCCAAGTTTTGTGACAACTTTTTTTTTCTTTCCGCTGGTTCCAATTTCCTTGCCCAGCTGAAAGAAAAAAAAGTTGTCACAAAACTGGGCCGGACTAATCCATTCCTGAGAACAGAAGGCATAATTTTCCAAATAAATGACAGGAAAAAGAGCACTATCCTAAACTGCCGCTTTGTGTTTAAGTCATGTTTGCTGTCAAACTCCTTTATGGTACGTCTTAAGAAATTTCGTTCGAATTCACTGCAGAGCCGCGTCGTTAAAAGGGTCGTTTTGGGCTTTGCGTCAGCTAAAGGTCGCGTCCTGTGGTGAGAGGTTCCTGTCCAGCAATTACTAGTCACGTCATCATTTTTGGCGGGAGAAAAGTTCGGAAGACACAGGTCTTCTGATGAGCGTGCGAGGTAATAAAACGAAGGTTTAGGCCTTGTATCCTTTTGTATGCCTTTCTTATCTGCACAACTTGAAGTTGAAATAGCAATTCTTGACATTGTTTTAGCAAAAAAGTATTTTTTGTTGCTTTTATCTAAAATTTCGCTACACAAGTTGAGAGGGTTCTTCCGAAGTTTGAAATTAGGAATGCCCGACTTTGAATAACAAGATGGCCAGAGAAGATCGGTCCCTGGGGCAACTAAACCTAAAACAAATAATTTGTTTAATTGAAGGCTTCTAATTTCTCCATTTGTTTTCAAATTACTTTGCAATACTTCTCAACATACATGAACCATGCCATTGCCCATAAATGCAACATTATTCGAAAATTTGACCCTTGAAAACTGAGATTTTTTTGGCAAGCCTACACTGCTAACGGCAGCAGGTCCGTAAAATGATACGGTAATCACTCTCTGTAGTTCTTTCACCACATAAGGTGCGTTTTTAATAGCAAAAGCGCAACCTTTTTTCTGAGACTATAGAGGTTGTGAGAATTGTTTGTTGTCCCCCTCTATTCCCGCCCCACCAGCCTGCCGCGTAGACATCGCTAAAGGCCAGCCAGCACTGTCCATGCACTCAGGAAGAGACAAAACTCAACATAATTTTAACTATTTTGTAATACGTGTGATATTGTACGGATAAATAAGTATCATAATTGTTTACCGATATCAAAAAGGATATTAGTTGGTGACATTGTTGGCAAATTTACTTGAAATATTAGGTAAATTTGTCTCTTTCCAAGTACCTGGACAGTGCTGGCTGGCCTACAGCGATGTCTACGCGGCTGGTCATGGCAGCGTCCATAGCGAAAGACAACAATCAATTCTTCACAACCTCTTTTCTTGACCAAGATTATTTCTACTTTGTCATTCTATGCTTCCACTTTGCTTCCAATCCCCTCAAAAATCGACCGTTGGCTCGATTACGAAACCACCGTACATGATACTAAAAATAGTACCAAATAGTGTCAAGCTTATAGAGAGTCGAAAAAAGCGACCTCAAGCGGCATTTATAGCATTTCCTGTAATAGAAAGTAGAGAAATTCCGAAAATACGCTCTTTACTTTGCTAAGTTTGAATGCCTCTCGTACATCCCCAGTGATATGAAATTGGCAGCAGTTAGCAGCAAGTTGTTAATTATTGTTTCAAAAAGCAGTCTTAAATTTTAAGGACATCAAGATTTTTGCCTCATTTTGCAATTATTGCAGGTTTAAAATGTCAACTTCAGTTTCAAAATTAGTCACCCTCTACATATGAGGAAGGAGAAAAAAGAGAAAAGGAGAAGGCAAGAGGAACCGTCAACCAATTCAGAGCGACCAATTTCAGACCTCATAAAAAGAGTTGGGGAAGCTTTCAGACTTGTGGACTTTCGAACACCGTTGTGACAAACCAATGCAATTTTGGTGCGTTACAAGAACACAATTTTTGAAGTTAGAATAAATGGCTCTAGAATGAAATGAAAAAGAAACATCAAACACTACTAGAACTTGCATAAAAAGCGAAAGAAATTACTACATAGACCGGGTCTCTTAGTACCTTGTACACTCCACGTTTTGAATCGCGAGACTCTATATGTAAATTGGGAATCATTATGTGATAGATGTGTTTCTGAACAAGGAAACCAAAGGAAACTTGACTTATTTATTTGAGGTTGACTTATCTTATCCAATTCAGCTATAGATTTAAAATTATACACCAAAAAACCTTTTGTAGCTCGTAGGTTAGGTGCTCTAATTTAAATGGCTCATGTACACTAAAGTCTAGTATAAATAGAACGAAAATAAACGAGGAAATAGAAGAAGAAAAAGAACG
>CM021313.1:2702659-2749174 GCA_010645155.1 Tigriopus japonicus
AAAAAATATATATATTTAGAATTCAGGTTGAATGGTTTGTTCAAATATTTTCACAAGGTTTTAAAATCACGTTTTTCAATCAAATAAGTGCTTTCTAAGTATGTTGTGGCCTTAAAATCATGCTTTTTGGGGGGCTGAATAGCAATCAAAAACATGGTGCACTATCCGTAAAGCCGTATTGCGCTCGCTTCATTACTCGTAGAAATAAGTAAATGGCTAGCTCCAATTTTCATTTTGTCAATACTTTTATGACTATAATCGTCAAAAGCATTCCCTCATTAACAAACAGCTTACCCAAAGCTTTTCTGATCGCTCCTGGTCAGTCTTCATTTGGGAGGTGATCTTGATCCCAATGGTGCGGAATCGCTCTTCCAAACTCCCCAGAGAACGTTTTAATGCAAATGTTTCGTTGCGAAGACTAGTAAATTCGTCACTTGACGTGGATCGAAACGATTGTTGGTGGTCCTCACTTTGCGATCCACCCTTGCGATTTAGCCTGGACTCCACTTCGGTCAAACGAGAACCAAATTTGGCCATTTCGTTTTGAATTGAGTGCAACTGTTGGGGAAGTTCAACTAGTTCCGGGGCAGTTCTCAAACTTGCCTCCACTTGAATCATTGATTCATTCAATGACGTAATCTGAGGATCGAGAAATTTTCAAGGTACAAACCAAATTAGCTAGGAATTTGTCCTTTAATTTGTTCTTTTGTTCCCTTTTGCTTACCTGATTTATAAAACCCGCGAATTGGGCTTCTAGGGTACTGATCTTCGGGGTCGACCCCTGAGCTTCCGACGCGACTACTTGCAATTGGGCTTGGAGGTCCGAAAACCGATCCAAGAAAGCTTGACGATCTTCCGACACTGAAGCCCAAATAAAACTGAGATCAGACATCCATTCATCCAAAAGAGTGATGTAAATAAATACTAATTCAACTGCGATTGTTATGTGGCGATCAAAAAGCAGAACCCCAAACGATCACCTTCAGTAGCGTGTCAGTGTCTCTGAACTGTCAAAACACGATCGCTTCCAAAGTAGCGGAAAATTGCAAAACATGCAGCAGTCGAAACTCAATCAAAAAGTCTCGCTTTCCCACTCGCGAATTAAATGCCCGATACAAGGGTGATGCAGGTGGTTGAAAATGGCGATATCCAGAGAATGGTGAGCATGAAGGCATTTGAAGCACCAATTCGAAATCAGAATGGGTCGTGCCCGTTGCGGGCACAACCCGTAATTCAAACCACGAATGGCGTTGCCAAAAACGCCACAAGTGGTAGCACATCGCTATGACAATCACAACTTGGGTACCTGAACCGCATCTGAATCAGAACAGTTTGAAGAACGTCTCAGTAGTGGTCATCATTCATTTACTCCGACTCAGACAAATAGATCTATGTGTGACCTTCTAAATGTGCAGCACTGTTATGATAAATGAAGACAGAAATTATGAGGATGATATTGATGATGAATGGGACAACAACGAATGTTTATATTTACTCATGGCTTCGTTTGCTTGTCAAGAGGATAAGGCAAAAGCGCCAGAAACTACCACTCCACCGATGACCATTCACTTCAATAAGTAACGAGTGTGTGTTTGAGTTTCACTCTTGATGTGGCGACTTGTGTTTCAACAAGTTGTAGTAGTAGTAGTTGGTGTAATAGTCCCTTCGTCATACAAACAGAGCCAAGCCAAGACAGAGAAAGAGAGGCCTGTGCTAAAGAAGCTCATGGGCTTCTGTAGCCTGTGCAATCTGAATTTGGACGTGCCATGGACAACGACAAGCAAGAGTCTTCTTCGTCTGAGGAGACGAAGAAGAACAAGAAGAAGGAGGAGAGAGAGACAGCGAGACGATAAGAAAGAACAAGAGAGCAAGCAAGGTGCTCGTATTTTTGCCATCTTTGAAGGATATCATTGCTTCCCAAAGAGCATTCGATGACTTAAAATCCAACAGCAATCACCACCCTTGGAATTTAGCCGAGATAATGGCAGCTCTCTCGGCCTGGCACACGAGGAGCCGATAAGGTTGGATGGGAGAACAATACAAGATGAGCAGCCACGTTCTCACGAGTGGGCATGACAAATGTGAACAAGAACATGGGTACAGTATGTATGTATGTAGAGCCAATCGAGCGACTGAATTGAGGACTTTTAGCCGAGACAGTTCGAGCCATTGTGTAACATGTGGCAAACCAATCATACCTTCTTTAAAGCAACATTGGTGCATTGAACTCAAAATAACTAAAACTTGACATATGCTAAAAGAACTGAATGAGCTACAATCATCCAGAAAGTAACAAATATATTGGAAAACATTGGAACACTCGGAACGATTTCGCGTTTTGACAAATTTCAGGCAGTTTTAGTTGGCCAAACATTCTATCATTAAGTGCTTATGTACACAACTGTGAACTTAGGTAAATTTTGTGTACTTATGTACTGAAATTCTTGTTTGAGTGAGCGTTTTGATCCTACCGCCAACGGTAAAACGCGCCAGTTGCCTGTGTGAAGTTGTTTAGCCAATTTTGATCATTCTAAGTAATTTCCATTTCAGCGTGCAGCCAAAGAGTCTAGGTGCCTGGAAACGATCTTCATTCCACCGTTGGATACTTTGACTAAACTTTAAACAAAGCTATGAAAGAAGTATTTTCAAGGTTCTTAAATCATAATGCTTCGTGTCTCTGCAGAAAATAGGACCAAATATTGATCGAAAAAGTAATTTGAAGGTGCTATTTTTTAGTGGACATTAAAGAATTAAATCAGCAATATTTGCATTAATCCCAATGAAGAGCAGTGAAAAAAATTTAACGTTTCTTTCTAATAACGTATATTGTTGTGCGTTTCAATTTCTAGCTAATAAACTGAACAGTTTATCAAGTAAGTCCAAGCAAAGGTATCTAAACGTGAAATGAAGATCTTGTCCATGGACCTCGACTTTTTCTTGGCCAAGCGACCCAGCCCAGACAACAGGCTCAATCTACCACTGGCAGTGATATGATTTAAAACGCTCTCTAGCCATTTTCTGATCATCAATGAAGATCGCTTCTCGGAAAAGGGATTGTAAAGTGCCAAGAGAGAGTAGAGAGACTTCAAGAACTGCCCTCTGTTAGTCCTAAATATCATGATTCATGAAAGGCCAGTCTCTTTTGGGAAGCCAGTTCAGAACTACGTCCGAATCAACGTCCGAACACGGAGCTTTGTCATATCATTAATAAGAATAACTCATCCAAATGGGTGTGATTTGTACCTCTTTCCATTTCCAATCTCAAATTGGACAAAGTGACGTGCAATTGAGCCACAAAGAAGGTCAACACGACAAAGGCCATGATGATAGCCAAACCCGTGCCCATGGTGGACAAGGAGGAACAAAGAGACGACGAGGGGGGAAACTTGGCCGAGCCAGCCAAAAGCGATGTCGACGATGATGATGAGGCCGACGATAAGGAGCCAAGGCGATGGGTGGACTGATGGCGATCTTTTCTGGAAGCAAACACACAAATTAAGGCGAAAATTTGATTCAACTCTTCTTGACACGAGCCACGAGCCACTTTGATGTCGTTGAGCACTCTCGCGATGTCAATTTGAGCGTGTGAACAAACGAACAAACACGGGAACTCGATTGAAACATGCTCCGTACCTTTTCTTTAGGCGAATTTTTCGCTTGACCTTCTGTCTCATGGTTAAGGTTTTGGTGGGAAGAGGTAAATTCAAATCCGGTACGCCTTGTCCATCTTCTGCGTCAATCACGACCGCCGCCGAAGTGTTGTTGTTGTTGGTGGTGGTGGTGGTGGATCCCATCACCCATGGGTCCCGCCTGTGGGCCGACCCATTATTCAAAGGGCCCTCTTCCTCGTCGTCATCATCGGAGGGCGTCAGGTTGAGCAAGCGATAGGATTCGCCACTTGGCCCCATCACGTCCGTCCGTCCGTCCGTCCGTCCCGACTTGAAGCGTCCTTTGTCTTGGATTTGGATTTGGATTTGGATTTGGATTTGGGTCGGGTCTCTCTCCTCGGCACTCTCTCCAGTCCCAGAAGAAGGACTCACTCCCTCACTAACTCAACAACCAACAACCAAGTCCTGCTTGTCTCGAGTCTGATGATAATGTCTGCAAAAGCAACATCACAGTTTTGAGTTGAGTGTCAACTCCATGGCGCAACCTCCTTCCAAATTCACTTCGCTGGCAGACACATTTTTTTTTGTCTATGTGTGATTTTTTTCGTTTTTTCTCCAGTCTCTCGTCAGTGTTTGGTCTAAGACTCTATCTAGGATCAGCTGTTTGTGTGGTGATTTGCCAGCAGCCGCAGAAGGAAGATTTTTGGGTATGGACGTTAACGGTACGCCGTTTGGACGGTGAGTCATAACTCTGTAAATCAAATGATTAATCCTTCCACAATAAAGAAACAGCTCATAGTTTTAGCCAAATTCAGAGCAAACCTAACCTACTTTGAACCTTATCACACCTAATTTAAACCTAACCTAACTTAAACCTAACCTAACTTAAACCTATTTGAGAGTGGCAAACGAGCTACCATTGCACTAATGTGAAGTGAAACATGAGGGGAGAATGAAAAAAAGAAATAATTTGTACTAGTTCGGAGACACCGTCCAAACGGCGTATGGCATGCCTATTGAGTCCTTCAAGCGCAACCAGTGAAATGGAAAACACGTGCAACCTTTGAGCTTTGATTCACAAAATTTCTGTTCTAATGTGTCCAATATACCTTTAGAAGCTCGAAAATGGATCACATGTTTGTGTCAGGGTGCAATTTCTGGAGCTGTATTACTAAGGTGACCTCCCAGTCTTATGTATTGTGACCTCCCAGTCAGCTGCTCCTTAAAGGACCCAATAGACTTTTGGGCAATGGTGACGATGTGTGGTCCGACGAAAGAAAAACCATAGAAGTCTATAGAGAGGCCTTTGTCGTCATTGCCTCTGCCTTGCTTGTTGCTGAAATTGGCCAGAAGTTGTGTGAAAAGGCAAATATTTCTGAAGAATATCGTGAAATACTTCCCCAAACAAGTAGAAGATCATGGTACAAATGAGAGTGCGCAAGAAATATTTTCGATGCAAAATCCTATAATTGCGTGAACTAATGCCTGTGAATCGAATTATCATCTTCATTGAGCACCTCAAAATAATTTGGGAGAAGCAAAGCGTAGACAAGAGGCCACTTGGTCAAAAAACTAATGTTCTTCAAAATATTGCCTTCTACGAATACGTTTGTTTAGGCAAGTTTCAACTAGTCGCTGATGAAAAACGGCCCTTGCTGCCCACAATGAAATTTCACGAGCGGCCTGTTCCGGTATGACCACTCTGGGACCTCTGTGACAAAAACAAATCAGCGCTGCCAGATATTTGACAATCAGTAGTTTCAAGTTCAAAAGTGGCAAATGCCAATTGACAGAAAACACTTGTCTTTCATTTTAAATATGTTCTACTATTAAAACAGAAACAAAAACATCTTAAGATATTGCCCAATAGAAATTCTCACTGTTCAAACAAGTGTTTTTGATCTGAAATTCATTCTTGCAAGTAAAACTTGAACGTCTGCTTTAAATCTTTGGTACTACTTTTAACTACTTTGGTTTTTAAATTTGATTGCTGAAGTGCTAAAGCATGACAGTAAAATAATATGCCTCCATCTAGCCAAATCTGACCCTCTTTTCGATATTTTTGGGAATGATTGGTTCGTAAGGTTCTGGAAACTCGTTAATTCTTTTGACTGGACCTCACATTATCACCATTACCGACTTTTTAAACCTAATAAATAGCCAAACAAAATATTGAGCGGCCGCTTTGCTTGGCTGCTTGACGTTTGCCGACTTAAACAACGGCTTTTGAAACTGATCAGAAATGTGAAGAGTGGTTTTCTTAGCTAGGAGTCGGCGTCCACCCCTGTCCAAAAGGTGTCCAAAAGCGGCCAAAATTAATAATTTGTAAAGTAATTATCAAAACAGACTTTTCTAAACTTTCTTGCCATAATAAAGTCACTTGAAAAAATATGATCTAGAATAAGTCACTTTAGCACACATAAATACATAAACAAGCCAAGGCAAAACTTAACTTGATCTAACTTGACAACTTTCCGCTCTTTTTATTTGAGGACTGAGCGTTGTCTAAAACGATCAAACTAAAGGCTTTATATACATAGCATCGCAAATGTCAGGAATCGAAGGTATTCTCTGACTTGGGTTCCTTGGGACCCAAGTTCTGATAGGACCTAAAAAGCGTAAAATATGGAAGCACTGCATTGATCCTTTTAGAAATCCTTCGTTTTGTTTTGTTTTGTTCTGTGACCAATTTCAGCAAGAGAAATAGGCCAAAACTTTGAGAATGTTTCCTTTATCCAGATTGAGGAAAAATGGAAAATTTCTTATACCAAGAATTCTTACGTCGTAAAATTTTGGTCAGCACGGAAAAGTTTCTTATATCTCGAAAATTTCCTAAACTGAGATTTCTTATATCGAGATTCGAGTGTACTTCTAGATACTTCTGCATAATGCATAATGTCAAATTATTTGTGCATTATGTATTATGAAGAAAAGTATCTATAAATATCTTATCCAGATACTTTTTGGGAAAATGCATAATGCATAGTAAACAATGCATAACAGATGCTTTAAAACAAAACGGTGAGAGAACACATTATCTAGATTAAAAAGATAGTTTAAGATAGTTGTCCAAAAAAACTATCTAGATAAAGATATTTCAAGATAGTTTGCGGAAAAAAATCTAGATAAAGATACTTTAAGCTACTTTCCTGAAAAAAGGATCTAGATAAAAATAAAAGATAAACTATCTTTTATCTTTATCTTTTATCTAGAGAAGATAATTGAACAGGTCTGTCCATCAAAGACCCTACAACACAAGAGAAGAAGGAAATCACACTAGAAAACGCAAGGTTTTGATGTTTAAATTGCACAAACTCAAATTAAACTTGACTCTAATAGTCCGTTAGAGTGACAGCAAGCCGGCCAGAATAAATAGAGATAAACCATAAAAATATTTGTAACACTTTAAAGATTTTACGTTTTCATTGCTTTATTCTGATAAATATTTGTCTGAGAAATTCAATAGACTCGAGACTCGACCCCTTTGACTCGCAAGGCAGTCGAGTACGAGGTGAAAGCACTTGAACCGACTTGAACACGAGTTCGAGTCGAGTCGAGTCTTGACTCGATCCACCTCTAGAGACTGGGAAGGCTCTCGCCGTTTCAAAATGGGCCAAAAAATGGGTCAAAAAATATATTTCATTTGTAAGATCTTTGTGTTTTGTCACAAATAGCCTGAAAGTTGGCTATTTGGGCAGCAGACATTAGTACATACAAGCTATCCAAACGTCATTTGCAGGCAAAAAGATAAAAAAAAAGCTTTTTTGTCGCGACCTGCGTGTATGTGGATCGATCGTTTGGAAACCCTGACTTCTTCCGCTGGTGCAGCCGCGCCAGCCAGTCAGCCTAATTCATCTTAACCATGTGCTTAACCTGAAAAAATATATATCCTTTTCCGATTTTTTTTGTTCTGTGATAGTCCTTGACTGGCTGGTAGTCGGAAAAGGATATAGATTTATTCAGGTTAAGCACATGGTTATGATGAATTAGGCTGACTGGCTGGCGCGGTTGCACCAGCGGAAGAAGTCAGGGCTTCCAAACGATCGATCCACAGACATGCGGGTCGCGACAACTTTTAAGGAAGCGTAACTTCTCTATAATGTGAGCTGAATCCCATTGAAGTTATTCTTCTGTTCATCAAAAACAGATATTTTTTTTTGTCCAAATCTGAAGTATTTTAAAAACAACGTTAGAAATTGGAAGCCTTCAATGAGGCAAATTATTTGCTTTAAGGTTTAGTTGCCCCTAGAACAGGAAAGAATGCATGAACGAACCGAGGAAAACATCAGCAAAGACCTTGTGTCGCCAGACCTATCTTACATTGATTTCTAGCATCCAGCATGGTTGCCAGGGCGAGATTTAGGATGCTTGTTTTTGGGAAAATCTGCAGTCCTTTTCCTTGTCGATTATCTCCTTTTCAGTGGCATCATTTTGTTCAAATGGCACTCTTTTTTGAGAAATTATCCTTTTCGAAAAAATTATAGCCATTTGAAGAAACAGAGTTGATAAAAGATTATGTCCTGGCAACCACGTTGGAAATCGACACAAAATGGGTCTGGCAAAGTAAGGTATAAGCAGCGTGACCAACTGTTGAAAATCAAAAAGAGCAAAAAGCATCAGTTAACAGGCAAATTTTTGAGCTAAAAGAGCTAACTTTTCTTGGAAAAAGAGCTAAAAGAGAGCTAAATCTAAAAACGCCAAAACACTAATATTTTCATATTTTTGGACCTAAAATGATTGACAGGGCCCTACCAGACTTGAAAAAATGGTTTTAATGATTTTCTCTTAATTTTTTACTAAAGAAGGGCCATGAAAATAAGGTTGCACTGTGACGTTGGCTTTTTGCATGTTATAGGTAGAGCAAGGATCAAGGAAGACCTGGATAGTGCTGCCATTGGCATTGAAGCCGTTCATCAAGTTCTTGACCGGCCAGAAAAAAAAATCAAACCAGTTGTATGGTTAATAATCAAAGCTTGCATGCTTAATCTCAATGTGATTGAATGAGCTTTTTGTTATAATAGTTTGAAGCATATCTACTTTTCCCACCAAACAAGTGCACCTGCAACCGTTTTAGCCTGAATTTGTAAATGAAAGGAGAATATGAAAGATTAGTTAAAAGCTACCATTTCTTTCTTTAGTTGTGGGTTGATTGTTCTGAAAACCTACATAATTAAAAAAAATAACCAATTTTGAAAAAACTCATTTGCTTGGGGTAGAAAATCAGGCAACTTTGAAAATTGTAAAATGAGCCAAAAATCTAAAAAATCTTTAGAAAAAGAGGTAAAAAAAGGCAAAAAAATAGAAAAGAGCTAAAAGATCCAAAAGAGCTAAATGTTTCCAATTTGAAGCTAAATTTCCAAAATATCGGGAAAGAGGTCATTTTTTTTTTGATTTTTCAGAATTTTGATTAGCATCGCTCGGATTTTTAGCATTTTCCTAGCATTATTTGAAAGGCTCTAGAATCAAAAAAACTTGCATAGCATTTTAGCATTATTCTAGCACTTTTTGGAAAAAACATCCAATTTTGGGCTTCAAAGACAACTGATTTTGACAGCTGAATTTGCCTTACGTTCCCCTGACTTAAAAAAAGATAAATTGGAAGACTTGTGATCCTTATTTTCAAGTTGGTTCTACAGTACAGGTAACCAAATTTCTGTTTTCAGGCTTCGTCTAGACAACTTGAGAAGGGGCATGGAACTACTACACCAACTACAGAAAAACAGCTTTTTAAACTTGGAAAGGATAAATTAGTGCTTCAGTAAAACAACAGATGAAAAAGGGCTCCTAACCAAAAACATTTTTGTTAAAAGAGGGTTTTATTGAAATGAAAAGTAGCTGATCACAAAGTTCTCAACATGCAAAAGTCACTTAAAAATTTAAATTGTTGATGTGCTTGATGTTGAGGTATTGCAAATTTTATGAAATAGGGAAAATAATTTGCAAAGGTTTCTGAACCAAGAATTATTCAACTTTGGTGTGAAATTTCAGTCTTTAAAATGCATGCCTGCTTTTGGTTTTCATAGAGGATAAGTGAAACTGAAACAAAAAAGTCCATCACTAGTTTCATTTTAATCCTAGAAAATTTGAAGAAATCATTTAAAACATAATGTTTGGTTTCTTACAAACCTTCAATTATTGAAGAAAATAACTTTTTATAATTGTCATCAAAAATAAGTGCTGCATGACTTGCCAATTGTTTTGTTTTGCTCTTCATGATTTATTTCACAATCGATGCATTAGAAATTTTTGAAGGCAAAGTTTTTAAATAGGTTTGGCAAGTAGCAGAAAAAATATATTTTGTGCCAATTTCAGCAAAAGTAAAGTCAAAATATAGACTCAAGTCTTCACTAATGGGCATAATAGCTGCTGCAGTCCCTTTTTGTATTAGAAAAAGTAGCATTTTTCTAGCATTTTCCATTTTCCAACTAGCATTTTTCTAGCATTGATTTGACTTTAACTAGCATCGTCGCTCCCAAAACAGTTGGCCACCCTTAGACTAAGCAATGGCAAGCGCGCCCCAAGAAAACATATACCAAACGATGACAGGCTACAAATTTCAGATACGTTTGAATTTTGTTCAATACGTCAAAATGTGTTGGGTATATTTTCAATCAGTAATCACTAAGGCCCGGAAAAATATTTGCAAAAGGTTCAAAATATCCAATATATATTTTATTCAAAAGCCCTAGGTATTTGCTAAATATTTGAAAAAAGCCGGATATTTAAGAAATATTTTTTGACAACGCCACTATTTGGCATTTAGGTCTGAGTGTACAGATTTTCCAAATTTGTTTTTGGTGAATTTGATGCATTTGACCGTGTTTGGAGGCATTCTTGACTTGTAAGTGATTTAGTAATACAATTTTTAATTTGCCTCACTATATGGCGCCGTCTTTCGTGTTCGACAGTAGTTTTAGTTGTGAATGTCTAATATCAAAACAAATGTCATTTTGTAGAGGTTTTTGTATTTTGGGTAAATTTTGGATAAGCCCTGTTGAGCATTGGTCATTTATTTTTTTTCCTCAATTTTGTCTGAAATATTTTTTTCTGACCCAAATATTCGATGAAATATTTATTTTTTCCTTGAAACAGCTAAAATATTTAAAAACCGAGCAAAAACGGAGAAATAGTTTTAGAATATTTTATATTTTAAAAAAAAATTCCGGGCCCTGGTAATCACTAATTAACCCCCACTCGTGGTCTACTCAGAGCCACTTTAAAATGACATTCCTGATGTAGTCTATGAATGGAAAAGCTTTTCCTTTGAAGGAGTTACTCCTTGGAGTTCAGAGTTGCAGCCATGGATTAGGTTTTCTTCGCCAAGACATTGGACACCACTGATATCCTTAAAACTTAATACTCGACTTCCTACAAACTCACGCTGACATCAACGAACCTTAACTGCGCAATGTCAAATCTGAAGAGCTCCGTATTGATCCAACAAATCTCCTTTGCCCTGACCTAAATGGAATGCTTACCTTTAATGCTTTACCTTAGGTTGGGTGAAGGATCCGCCATTTTAAGATTGCTTTGTCATGGGAAATTGTTTAAAAAAAGGCGAGGCATTTGATCCTGGCGCTGTTTTGGATCGAGTGATTGCCTCTGGAACAGCTTCAGAAGACAATGTCATCTATGGTTTGGCCAATTATAAGAAAGGAGGCCTCTTGGTTGAGTGCTTCAACAAAGGAGGATCAAAAGAGGTACAGTCGCATTTTTAATGAACCAATATGTTTGCATATCAACTTACATTTTTTATTACTCAGATTTACTTAGGTTTGTCCACAAGGAAACTTACGGCTCAAATGAAAAGCGAAATTCATGTTTGAGTGCTATTTCAAACAATTATCTTTCTTGTTGTAAATCTGAGTATTACTAGTTCGAATGAATGTAATAGATGCAATATGCGAAGATCAAAGACCAAAAAGATTTACAACACAGTTTTTTACGGTTTGAATTGCCGGCTAGATTTCTCTCGCATAAACTTCGAAAACAAAAGTCGAGACCGAAGTTGTGTCCTAAAACACAAAAAAACACTTTTGTTGCAAAAAAGGATATGAATTGGAATATGCCACAAATCTCACTTGCCGTTTCATGCCTGACTTATTTCGATGTCAGCTTATTTTTAATCAACCACTTTAAGGAGTCTGGAAGCGTAATGAGCACATTTACAACCAAAAATTCAAACACTAGTTGGTTCAGCAAAAAAAAACAAAAGGGATGGCTCAACTTACATCAGATTTTATTAGTTGAAAGTAAGTGTTTCCTTGCCGGCTGAGGCAAGTAACGAGATGACTATTGAATTTACGTTCTCCTGGCGAGTTTACATATTCCTTCCAACACCAAAAGGCAAGATTTCACCGGAATTGCAGTACCGCACTTTCAGAACAACATCGAGAGTTTAGCACGAGGCAACGGTCGTCACCACGACGAGGGAGATGTAATGAAATTTATCATTTCAGAACGGAATAAAATCATTCAAGTAAAACGTTTAGAAAAAAAATCGTGCTAACTTTTCATATTTTGATATAAATGTAAACATCAGAGAACACTTTTTTATGTATTATAATAACTTGAGATTTGGCGGTTAGGACCCTTATTAACAAGTAATTTGTATTATTATTAATAAGTAAAACGATTATAAAACAAAAAAAGGAAATTTGATTCTTACCCCCGGTCAGAACGGGACGGATATAACGACTAGAAGGAAGTTGAAAATGAGGTCATATGACTCAAATTCGAGGACTTACATAGGAAAATTCACGACGCCGCTCATCGGACCTTGGCGGAGTCGGCGGTGTAATAGGTCAAGGATGGCTCAAGCCAGGATTACTTTCAAAATACACACTGGGTCCGATTAGTACAATGAAAATTAAACGGAACTATATATTTGTTGCAAAAACCTCACATTTTACTACAATGATCGGACCCAGTGTGTATTTTTGAAATTCGTCCTGACGTACAGTGGTCCCTGAATATGTTCACATGACTTCATTCAACTTAAAGGAACATGGGGAAGGCAATTTTTCACATTGTCATTATTTTTGCCTGCCTTGTTCACTGCATCTTCGTAGGTCTTCTGCACCTATGGTGCACCCCATGGTTTTCATAACCTTAAACTCAAAGGCACTTCAACATCCCACTTGACTTTCTAATCAATGAGTTGCGGAAATGGATCATGATTATGAGCAGTCAAAGACGACTGCGGCCATCTATCACATATTTAGGAAGGGACAATCGCTCATCCAGCAAGGCACGAATTAAAAAAGACGGGTGTTTGAAAACCTTCTTTTTCCTATTTTGTGAGATTTTTGGATAATTTTAACCTTTTTTTAGGTTGAAAAATATATTCGGAATAATCTGGGTCATCTTATGTATAACAAAGGAGCAGGAGAATGTATCACTCGAACGGAATATTTGCGATGGAAGTTCAAAGATAAACAAGAGAAGGTGAATATGCTCTCATTGGTTTATATTTCGCAAATAAGTTATGAAAAAATCGACAGGTTTCTTAAACTTTAAAAGAAATGCGCCATAACAAGCAAAACATATTGAAGCAGGTATTCTATTTTCAATCAACGTAGGTTGTCTTGGGACAAAACAACCCCCAAGGGATTACCTACGACCCTTTATTGCTATGGGAGGATCATGAAGCATGCTGGAAAATGCAATATCGGGGAGCAATGGGTGAGTTGGAATAGAATTATAGTTCTTAGTTCACCCATTCATTCAGGACGAATATTCGGGAATGTTCAGTTCAGTGGAATGCTGGAAACCTTGAGGAACTCTGTAAATACGAATATGGCTTTTCTTTGCAGGTGAATCCTTGCTTCATGTTCTGATCATATGCAACACTTTAGTTCATACAAGAATTGCTCGGCTTCTTCTCAAATGTTTTCCACGTCTTGTCATAGATAAGGTTGAAGGCGAGGAATATCTGGGTAAGTAACCTCGCATAGGAACGCTAATCGGAAACAAACAAATTTCATGTATTTCAGGGACAACGGGATTACATCTGGCCATAGCATATGGCAATGACGAATTAGCCCAAGTTTTGATTGAAGGGGGAATCAACATCCACGAAAGAGCCACAGGTCTGTTTGTATCAGAGCGAAGCAACCCCAAAGCACAAGACTAAGAACAATGCTTTGGGATGCCATGGTTTTTAACGTGTTTGGTGCAAGTTTTGATGCCATTAATTGTTGGCACAACACTTGCCGTTTCGACGATCGGTTTGCATCTAAATTTTCATGACAGGATTCCAGATCGTGGCACGTTTGCTCTCGACCTACATGTAGATGAAGTCGGAAATTGAGAAGCAACATGTTAGTCGGTGCTACACCAAAGAAGCTTTTCTAAACTGAAGCATAACTTTTCAGGAACCTTTTATCTACCGGCTGACCAAGCTCATGATCATCCCAAAGCTGAAACCAACTACGAGGGTTTGGCGTATCTAGGCGAGTATCACTTGGCTTGGGCTGCGTGTCAAGCAAATGAAACAATTTACAATCTTCTGCTGGAGAAAGGAGCTGATCCGGATGCGCAGGACCGCTTTGGAAACACTGTCCTTCATATGGTGGTGGTCACTAATCGGATTGGCATGTTTGGATATGCTTTGCGCCATCCCTTGAAGTCTGGGAATTCCGAAATTGACAATAATGCTGCTTTGACTTGCCTAACTTTGTCTTGCAAGCTCGGTCGGGACAACTTATTCAAAGAAATGTTGGAATTGAGTTGCAAGGAGTTTTGGCGATACTCAAACATTTGTTGCTCGGCCTATCCATTAGGAGCTTTGGATTCAATTCGCCCCAGCGGCGACACAAGTAAATCTGGTTTAGGTTTGACAAAGAATACGTAAAGGTTCATTCTTTACTTTTCCCATCGCTAGATTGGGGCTCAGCCATGCTGATAATTTTAGCAGGAACAAAAGAGGAGCATCTGAATATGTTGGAGGGAGGGATCATCGCCAAACTTCTCGAGGAAAAATGGACGACCTTTGCTCAGATGTTTTTTGTAAAGAAATTCGCATTCGTTTGGGTTCACTTGATTTGCCTTTCCGTGGCTATTTACACTCGACCAGATTACACGGCCAGTCTCCTTGGTGGTTTAAAAGATGGACCAGAAGATATTGCCGATCATGTCACAAGGTAAATACTTTCTTCCGATGGTACACAGTGATAATCATCAAAATAATCTTGTTCAAGCCATCATGTGATTATTTTGCCACCTTACAATTTTCCTTTCATTTACCATCTAGATATTGTTTCGAAATTGCTACTCTCCTGGCAACCTTGGAATACATGATTATTCAGCAAGCTGAAGAAATTAAAAACTCTGGCATCAACAGTTTTTTACGAAATTTGGTAACGAAATTTTACAGAATGGAGAGAATAGAAACCTCGACTTACCTCTAAATACTTGTTTTAAATTGCAGAAAGGAACTCCGGCAAAACTTATTTACACGATGGGTAATCTGTTTTTGTTAGCAGCGGTGCCAATGCGGTTTCTTCAATGGAATGACAAAAACGATTTCTACAGAATTTTGGAGGAAACTGCACTAGTCATCGCAATTCCAGCCATATGGTTCTACTTGATATTCTTTGCAGGGTAAACTCATTTTGGGTTAGATCTCTGGATTACTTCCAAGAGGCGTTACTGTGTATTCATCTTTCTAGTTCAAGATACAAACCTAATTCAATACTGAAGTACGTGTGTGTCTTGTACGCCATTTTCATAAATGTGTTATAAACATGAAATTTACTCATATTGGTCACATTATTAGAGTGTTTGTCGCTGACTATGTTCGCACCTTGCTAACCGTGTTATCAATTTGATTCTATTGCAGGGCTATCAAGCTGACTGGTCCTTTTGTCACGATGATCTTTAGCATGGTCACAGGTGACATGTTTACTTTCAGCATCATTTACATCATTATACTTTTTGGCTTCAGTCAAGCATTCTTCTTTATGCTAAAAGGCATCGAATCACCCGGTCTCTACCAATCTTACCACACCACTTGGGTGGGCATGTTCCACATGACGCTAGGAGAATATAACGTGAGTCCCATACCTTTATTTGTATGTGAGTAAAACGTGGCTCAAATCTTGAATTTAGCAAAGACGACTTTGGATTCCCTAGTGATACTTAATATTTTAGACATGGGGGTTTTGACTAAAGCGCCCGCAGCAAATTACGAGCCAAATATTTGATTTCAGCCAATTGCCTTTTTGCCCCATTTTTTACTTTTAACATTGTTCTTTCTCCTTACTAAATTACAGTATAACGTGTTCAGCGACACCGAGCACCAAGGCATGGCCAAGCTCTTTTTCATCTTGTTTCAAATCATTCTTCCTATTCTCCTGTTGAACATGTTGATCGCGATGATGGGCAATACTTATGCCATAGTCAACGAAAAAAGTGAAAAAGAATTTTTGAAACAGGTGAGATCAGCTCAAAAAACAAGAAACTGTGTTCATTTGCTATTTATTCAACTTTGGTGTTTTTTCTACGAAGTGGGCCAAAGTGATCATGAGTATGGAACGATGTGTTCCGCCAATGAAAGCCAAAGAGTATTTGGAGCAATACAGTATCAAGTTAGGCGAGAATTTACGCGGAGTGATGGTAATCAAGAGCAAAGACAAAACTCGCGCCAGACAAAGAAAAGGAGCCTTGTACAATTGGAAGGTAATACTACTATAAAACCAAAAATTACATATAACGATATATTATTACACGAAGAAACCAATGACTTCATCAACGTACCTTAAAAACCCTGAAAATCTTTTCTGATCTCAGAAAACAGGTAAAACCATTATTCGATACTTGAAAAAGCGCAAGATGACGGGAGATGATTTGAGGCGAGAAATGTGGGTTCATGATGAGGCTGAAACACCCAAAGCCTCTCGCAAAAAGAAGGCTTTGGGCTACGATGTCAAGTAAGTTCATGTTACGAATAAGTGCAGGGCGGAGCGGAGTTGAAAATCAGGGTTAAGAGTTTAAGTTTGAAATTTAGAAAAAGTTCTTTTCTGCTTAAAATAAGCAAATAATGTTTTGATCTCGATTGTTTGGTCAATAGTTCTTGTGTCATAGTTTAGTATAGTCAATCAAATAGTCAGCTGTTCATTCCTCGCTCTACTTACATGGACCAAAAGCAGAAATATAGTAAAAAAATGGAGTTTGATAACAAAGCCGAAGATTTTTTGGACCAAGAACCTCTGAAACTCAATTCTTCGGATTTTTTCATAAAATGAACTAAGTACTCAACTTCAGAAACATAATGAATCTAAATTTGAGAGTGAATTTTGGATATCTTTAATCATTTTGTCAGCAGCTTTCGCTTTCGGTTGAGAGCCCTTTCGGGCATCACTACTTGTAAGGAGGGTTACACTTTTCATGAAAACGCTTTTAATTTCGTTTTTTTCGGAATTATTTGCATTTTTTTCATAATTTCTGTTGATTTGGATTTTGGGCATCTTTTTTCGAAATTTCGTGCATTTTTAGTGTTTTTTGTAATAATTTTAGTGCATTCTTTGCTCATCTTCGAAAAAACATCACTGGCCCTTGACATATTTGCTTGATTGATTTATTGATTGATTAAGACAACATACCAAAATACCATCTTTTCCAAAAGATATTTGGTTGCACTTGGCCCACTTAATAAAATAGTATGAGTTTGTCTCTTCCCCAATATGCTTATGGTGTAAGCTGGTCGTGAAGCTTACAGGTCGGTTGTTGAGGTAGATATGAAGTATAGTAGAACACGGACATCTAGAATTTCCTGGACGGCGCACGGCAAATCAGGGGTGACCAAGATCAAGTGGAGAAGCACAAAAGGAGAGAACGTGCTTTTGAAAGTAGAAAGTCTCAGTTTTTAAAGAATTGATGATTATCCATCAACTTACAACGGTTTGGGATACACTTCTGGAATATTTGAATAACAAAATGCATTACTCAAGCAAAACACTAAACTTGTAATGCCTCTTCATGGCTTCAATGAACAGATAAAACACCCTTAGAACATTCTATTATCTTAACTCTTACTCAGCCTAGAACACACCTTTTCAATGAATAAGGTTTATTTGCATCATTCGAACTTATACTGATCATTGAACTAACTCATAAACCAAAAAGTAAGAATAGAAACCCATGAATACATGAAAATATTAAGACAAATTTGACTGTCATTGAAACTTACAAAAAAAATAAGCTAAACTAGAAATAAACTGACAATAGATCGATAGAAATGAGACAATATGAATCAAAATCAACTTTAACATTTTGAAACAGTTCTCATATCTTTAATTTGGTCTCTAAAACACATCTTTCTAATATACTATTGCATTATGAACAAATGAAGTAAAACTGACTAGTCTTTCACTATGTATTTTACGTGATACCAAGATATATTTTCCTGTTGAATGTTCTTATATCCAGGTTAGACTAGTCTTTCATGAAATTCTATAACAATTCAAATCATGAAGTTCTGAAGAGAAGCAAAGAAGGTTATGCCAAATTAAAAGTCCTTGTGTGTCAAACTTGGGAGCACGTTGGAAAATAGTCAAAAATTGGATATTTAGGCACCCTTGACCATAATTACATTATACGTATATGATGAATTATATACTTTTTTTTTGTTTGTTTGTTGCGGATTTTGTTCTACCGCTACAAGGAATGCGATTCCCTGTAAACAAGGATTTCTCCCGACAGCGTCAATTCGATCCCCAACAGGATTCGAACCTACGCCGTCTGGGGAAGCACTTTTTTTTACCCTCGGCTCTTATAAGAATGCATTAGTACGCGCGACCACTCTGGCTTCCTTATACATTACAGTATTTATGCTAGCTCATAATATTCTTAAGTTTAAATAAAATGATTTTCAGACAACGGTTTGGGATACACTTTTGCAATATTTGAATGACAAAATGCATTTTTCAAGCAAAACACTAATTTTGTAATGCCTCCTTAGGTCTGAAATCTAGATTTTCAACTTGTTTGCATCAATATCAATTATAATTATAAGGTGCAAGTCTATCTTATGGCATATGGACCTTAACCCACACGCAAATTCACTACTTAAAACTACTTGAACAACTCTTACCCATACTGAGATTGTCCTGAAATCAATGACACGATCGTACAATAATTGAAATCCGAAGATGAAACCATCAATTGTAGAACATGAATTTATGCCAAGGTGACAACCCTTAAAAAAATCGATTTCTAATAAGCAATAAAGATTGCCATGTCTTAATTAAATTCAGGATAAGGCGTGGATGAGCAAAATCTATGTAAGTTGTTCAAGCCGGGTAACAGATAAGCTCAAAAAAAACGCCGTTATGTTGTTCAAGTTGTTTCTTGAATGAGCGTGATGAAACTCCGCGTTTTAGTCCGGGGGAGAATTTCCGGGGGAAATATGGTTCCTAATCCATTTTCAAGATGAATTTGCGTGGCATTTTTAAGCAAGACGACACCGAACGAGGGTAGCAAGAGCTGAGTGAAGGAAGACAACAGGGCGCGGAAATAGAGTAGAGCTACTCTGGACTTGCGCAAGCGATGAAGAGACTTCAGACGAACAGATTCCTTTGCACAGGCTACACTTTTATAACATTTACACTTTAAGTAACTTTATCATAATCCTCAAAAATAGTTTTAATCGTCTTACCTTCATTCAGTTAGCTTTCTGAGAGGCCGGCCTCGCACTTCTGATATTCATGAGAACATTGAGCACCTAGAGAGCTTTCTAAGACACTACAAGACTTTAAACAAAACACACTGATTAGGGAATGATGATGCATTGGAAAATAGACACTAAAACACTCTTTATAAATTATGAGCCACATGAACTTTGTTGCACGACTTAAAAGAACAGCACAACTGAGCTTGTTTTCCTTCTTCAGGGTGTCTCCCACAAATCAGAAAAACTGCACACAAAATCAATCTTGTAGTGTTTTAAGACTATTGAAAGACACTTACGGTCTGAATGATTTTATTTGAAAGGTCTTCATTGATATTAGTCGAAAAAGCAAGCAGATTTTTTACTTGACAAGCCTCAATTGTGGTGTCTTGAAAGTTTGAAGAAAGGCTGGATTATGTGATCTTCTAATCAAAACTAAGAAAAAACCTTATGTCATTCTGGATCCTCTTTTCAGACAAATTATTTGAACACTCACAAAAGGCTTTAAAGTTCATTACACTTTACATTGACAGGTTTTGTCCAATATGTTGCAAAATAAGTTCTTAACAATATTCTGATTGTTTTGGTCACCATTTTTGATTTTCATCTTCTCTCTTCAGGGATCCTGTGGCACGTTGTCTTCTTAAGATTAATTATATTTGAACCAACAAATTAGGACAGACCAGCTGACTTAAAGTGTGGCAAAACAATAAGTTAAGTCACCTTTGTGTAACATTCAAACCAATTGTTGCTCTTGGGGCCAATCAATGAGCATCTTAAAGTCATTTTGAACATTGCAACAGTGTCATCAAGCAACCCTTAATCTAGAAGAGGCCTCATCTTTGGCAGTTCCCCCAGCCAAGTTAGCCAGAAGACCAAAGAGGCTGCTCTAAATTTCCGGCTGAATTGGCATTCGATCTTTGCCTTTCACTTGATTTGGGTCACCTCCGGCCAGTTTTGCCGTGCCGTGAAAAGTCCACCTCTATTCTAGATGTTCTTGAGTAGAAGCATATCTAAAAGCGTAAAAGAAGCACATGCAACGGAGTAGAAATAGCCATGCTCGATCAAGTTTTACCACATCAGCTGCGTTTTTCCAATTGCAGCTTATGTAGTAAAACTTGATCGAGCATGGCTATTTCTACTCCGTTGCATGTGCTTTTTATGCATGCTATGTTTGTTTGTTGAGGAGTCAGAGCGCAACTTCGCAGCTGCGATCTGATAGAGGCTGTCCGCCATATGGGGATATTGCCGCTCCACTTGGACAAGCTAAAAAGCAAGCATTAAGTTTTACCTCATCCTCGGGAATGACCCCGGGTTCGCCCATTTAAGCCGTCAAGGGCCGTGACTTCTGCATGTAACTTAACACCACAGAACTTAATACCACTAGGACTCGGCAAGCCCGCGATCGAACCGGGGCTTGCCTTGTTTGCATTGAAAGACAGTTCAACACTAAATTTTGACTCTGAAGAGTTGAGTTTGAAAATTGTGTTTTGCATTTGAAAGACGGTTCATTTGCTAAGTTTTAACTCTGAAGAATCGAGTTTTGAGGGGGGCCGTCAGCTGGGATCGAACTCCAGTTATCCGCATGACAAACCGACGCAGTACGCACTACGCCATACCTCACCCCTTATGCTTGCATGCATCAAGGTGCAGACCCAAAAAGCAAAATTTTACAAGTACGACATCAAAATGTCATTGGTATAACAATTAGTGTTTTGCTCATGAAAAAAATACTTGTGCCCCTATAGGTCATTTTTCATGCGGCTACTTTTTACTCAAGCACTCTTCACTCACTCTAGGTTGCGTTTTACTTCAGAAGGGCAAAAGAACAAATACCCAACATAACAGCAAAATTTAAAAAGCCAAGTTTGCAAGCATTTTTCTCTTGTGTATTATGCATTAAAATCGTTGGATGCTCTTACTTTGTTGTGTTCCTAATTGTTCCAAGTTTTGTTAGATTAAATACATTTTTGAACCTGCAGAAGGTTGAAGTTTCACAAAGTCTTGTGTTCCATAACAGAACTAGTTTTAGAAAAAGATCTATGAAAAAATGCAACTTTGATGGAGTCTAAATGTTCATCAAATTTGTACACTTTTTGCATTGTTTGCACTCTCTTAATGATTTTTTTTTGCATTTTTATGCAATTTTCGGTATTATGATTTGCATTTTTTGTGCAGCCTTACCTATTCATTACGCATTATCATTTTCTTGTTGGAGCAAATCATTTTGTGTGTACTGTCTGGGTATTTGCAGCTTTGGACTTCAACCCACGGCCACTTTGGTTCCCGGACAGCTACCTCCAGGCGTTGTTCCCACCCCGGAGATGTTTGGCAGATCTCTCACGCCTCAGGATCAATTTGTTTTGGAGAACATGAAAGCTATGCAAAAATACTTTGACTTGGCTCAAAGTTGGCAAGAGGCTATTAAACGGAAGAACCAGCAAGCAAATGCGTCGGGCAAGCAACAAACGGCCAATCAAGGAGAAGTAATTGCTGAGCCTATGGGAGGTAAAACAAGATACTCTTCTCCTTGCTGTTTCTCTATTATCATTTCGTAAAATCTTTTTTATGTTTGACACACAACTATTAGTAGGCCAAAGTTACAAAGATGAAGTTTTTGCGTTTAATATTTCAGTACTTCAACCAGCTTATATTGGACCTGATCCCCACACATTACCAGGTATTTTCTCTTACAATTAGTGTTCATTAACATCGTTAAAATCATCTGCTCCCAGACGTCCTAACAGTTATAAAGTGCTAGAGGCCGGTTAAAGATTATAACTGATGTATGTGTTCGATTTGTTTAGGAGTTCGAAGAAAGAAAACAAAACAAGAGTTTCAACAGGAACTGTTCTGGAGAAAAAGAAGTCGCAAAAATATTCGAAGTCTCAAACAACAAAGTTTTGACTTGACCACCATACAGGATGAGTCTGACTTTAGTAGCGACGAAGATAATTTCTTTACATCACCTGATAATGGTAAGTTATTAACAATTATAATTCGCAACACTCACGAAACAATTTCATCATTGAACAGAAATCTGAGAAGTCACACGCATGGTGGAGCAAATCATGGGATCCTATGAGATTAGACTGGGTCAAAAGAGACATAATAGAGAGAGAGTACATAACAGAGCAAATCAAAATAGTGCCGGCCCAAATTAAATTGCCGCTTCGTAAGAGAGTGAAGCAAATTAGAGCTCAACTTCAACAATTAAGTAGAAATTCATACATGAAAAATCAAATAATTTAGTTAACAATGTCTACGTACTGAGTTCACAAAGACCCTAAAGGGCAAAGAAAAGCTTTCTTACTTTTTTTGTAGCTGAAAATTTACACCAACTAAATTACACTGTATAATATATAACAAGCTTAATGACTTGGTTAACTATTTTGAAACATAAATTTGTTGAAAATGGGAATGGGCGAGACGCTCGAATTTGTTCCTTGTGGAATCAATTTAACAAAGTAAAAGTAAAATTACCGACGTCAATTCGGGAAAAAAATATTTTCAAAGGTGGCAAAAACAGACTTATTCCACTCTGTCTTGTCCAATCCCTTCCTTGGGTCTTGCTCTGAATCCGGAAAAGGATTCCTAAATTAGGGCATATTGGTGATAGGTGGGATTGCTCCGAATTTGAATTTTTGTGCTAGGTGGTACTCCTTCCGAATTTGGAAACAGGTAGGCCGCGAATTGCGCCGAATGTTGTTACAATAGGGACTTAGACCGAATGTTCTCTTAAGCCAAAAAGCACTGAAGTGGAAGTTTCTGGAGTGGGAGGCTAAAAATGTGAATTATGATTCTTGTAGGATGAATTCAATTGCGTTCTTCTGCAAACGAGACCTGGCAAATATTCAGTAGACCAGGTGTTTTAAATTTCAGCTCAATCAAATGCCGGAGTGAAAAGTTATGCCTTCTGAAATATACGAACTGAAGAGAGCATAAAATGAAAGCGTTCGCCCTTTTGTAGAAAAACAATAACCAAAAAATGGGTTATTTTCAGAAGGATTTGCACTGAACTTGGAGAGAGCTCAACGTTTGACTCCGACATTTGATTGAGCGAGCTGAAAATTGAAATGTGTATTCTTCTCAACATATGCAAGGTGTCAATTGCAGAAGAACGTAATTGAATTGTTCCTACTGGAAATCATGATTCCTCTCGTTAGCCTTCCAGTACAAAGAAATTCAGTGGTTCTTGACAAAGGTAAATGGCGTTAAAACAAGCAAATTAACGCACAAGTTGTAGCCATAAATCGTTTATTAATTACTAGATAGCGTGAAAGCATAGATATAGGCGCGAAGCGCCTAGATTCCCAACCTTGAAGGTCCATCTATTGACGGATATTTGAAATTTGGTACCGAGATGGACTTAGTCGTTTTTTCAAACTCAGTGAATCAGAACTCTAGCACAGATATCTACAGATAGGACGAACTGAGCTAAATGGGTGCTTTGTTTTGAAGGAAAAGTCTCAGTTTGTTGTTGTACTGCATTCAGTTATTGCTGAAAAACATGTCCGAACTAGTTACTCATAGCCATCTGCTTTCACAGCCACCATACTTATTTCCGCCTTCAAAGTTTAAAATCAATGATTTAATAAAACATTTTAAGACATTATCTTACTTCCAAACGAGGAATTTGACAGAAGGACTATTATCATTTAAATGTCAAATAATTGCATTATAAGAGCAATTGTGTTTATTGCATAAATAAGCAATTAAAACCCTTAAAAAATATCGGCACTCAAAATTGGAACTTGTTTTCTATCTGCAATATGTAATTTAGCTCAATACAAAAAAAAGATTTTCGTGTTGTGGAGCAATCAAATTTGGACATCCTAAGCTGAAAACTGGAAGATTTGAAATTCAACAATTTTCCCCAAATTTTTTAGGTCTGTAACAAGAAGTTGTGTTTTAAGACATGGTAGTATGTCGTATCTATAAATATCTATGAGGTTGAGATGTTGTGATCTTGCATGTATTGTAGTGATGGGTTTCGAGTTGGCAGTGTTGCCACTTTTTACTCGAAGTGTAGTTGCTGTTAAAATAGGCGGGTTGTTATAAACTTTTTGAACAAAGACCTAAACAGGGACCAATATGGCAACACTCGAACTATTTCGAGTTCGAGTTCGATTGGTAGTTATAAAAATGGATTTCGAGTTGGCAGTGCTGCAATATTTTACTTGGAGATTAGGTGCTTTGCCCTTTGAGAAGTTTAGTAGTGGTAAAGTTTTTGACCCTTAAGGACCAAAATGGCAAAAGTATGGCATAATTCGAACTCGAAATCCATCAGTAATGTATTGTGACTGAAGTGCGAAGTTAATAATTCGCTTTGAAAAAGGCACAAATCATTTTGAGCTAGCTGTATCTTTTTATAAGAAAAGAACATACTCCTGTGTGTTGAAAAGCAACACATTATTTGTTGGTTTATTTGTTATTTGTTGCTGGTTTGTTTTGTCTCAATCCATAATGGTCAATCCCGGAAATTTGTTCAACATTCCTGTCAAGTGGCCACACTGAAGGCTACCCCTTTATTCCTCGTTTGCTCCATGGACAGCGTTGCCGTTCAATATACAGTTTAGCAACTTGGACAAATTAACCACCAAGAAAATGATGATGTTGACGCACCATTTACAAATTCAATGAACTTCCCCCATACCTAAGATTTTATGTGAAAATGCAACTTCGAACCTATTTCTCATGGCACCAATATGGCAACTTCAATGATTCATTAGGAAACGCTGATTCTCATGTTAGTTGACATTTATCTCGGTAGTGAAGCAAATTCCAACCAGAAGCGTCTTTGATGGTCAACACCGCCATCTATTGATGATTCCTTTCAAATTTGGAACCGAGATGGACTTAGTCGATTTGAGCCCAGTGGGCTTGCTTGTGGATGCGCGCAATACCTGTTTTTCGGTTTCAACTTCAGAGTTGCGCCGCAAGAGTCCCTCGCAGGGCTGGGAGTCTCCCTCACTGGAAGTGTGGCCAAGCCGTCTCTGGTGTAAGCTTTAGTCAGGCTGATTTGGCAAAGGGGGTGGCATGCATTGACTTTGTGAGGCGAATTGTCATACGGAGTCTGATACCTCAGTGCATGTTTACAGGGAATTTCATTTTCTGTATCGGATAAAACCCCGTAAAAATGTCACCCTCACTACTGTTGAGCGGACAGTAAGTGTGACCAAAAATTCCTATCAAGACCAACTTTTTTAACTCGTACATAACGCAAAAGCTTAAATTTGTGTTCTTCCTATCAGTGATTCAATGTATAGGCAAAAAAGTTCCTAGTTGTAGTATTCAAATCCAAGCCAAGGTCACCTAGTGACGTCTTGGTTCTTTTGTGAAAGAAAGAAAAAATAAGAATAATTGGCGACGGGCGACACGTTTTTACGATTAAACTACCTCTAGAATTTAATAGATCTCAATGGTTGTAGCGTTTATTTCAGGGGTGGAAAAATATGATTATAAACTCTGGTTTATCTGGAGTTAGGTTTGTCTGAAGCATTGTGATGACAAACTACGAAATAGTGAAGTACAGTCGAGCTGGTGGGCCGTTTTACAAGTGCAATGGATTTCTGTTCCACCAAGAACACGCCATTTAAAGATGGCAAAGGATTTTATTCTCCATGTGAATGAAGGGAAGACAAATTTGTTGATATCTACGCAAGTTAGGATGAAGAAGTGGCCTTCGAAATTTTGTAGCAATTAATGGAAATAAAGATGGGTGCTTACCCTTGGTGTCGTTCTTCGCCACATTCTTGATTTTACTTGGGCATTCAGGGTTCACGGGTTGGCCGATTAGATCAAAAGTGATATGGTCGTTTGAGTTCTTATTGGTGTCCCCCATCTAGTTCCTATTCCCACATTCTTTATTTTACTCAGACTTTCGGGGCTCAAGGATTGGCCGAGAGGATCCCATATTCTTCTTGTCTCTTGAAAATTCGGAATAGTTCCTACAATTCGCAATTTTCGGAGGATTTCCCACCTATTATCCAAAAAATACTTTCTGCACCCTTACCTCATAAAATACATTTTTGAAAAATAATATATAAAATTCGCGCTATCTTTATTGGCTCTATTGTGTTCGCACTCTCTTTTGATCTGCACTATTGCTACAGCGTCTTGCAGATATATTCGGACGAAGTTTAACTGCCTCCAGATCAATAAGTAGAGCAAGTAGAGAGTCAGTTAATGTTTCATATGAAAGCCCAACTAATTAAGAACACATTTATTCAATATGCTGCCCCTCCCTCTCAATCATCCTTTCAATCCTGGGCCGGAAGGACTTGCAGGCATTGATGACCTCTGCGGGATCAATGGCAGCCCACTTACAGGTGGTGGAGGTCTTGAGGGCATTGATCCTGTTGTGGCTGGTAGCTCAGACCTCCCTCTCTAACTTACCTAGAAGTAGTAATCCAGAGGATTCCTGTCAGGTGAGTTAGGGGCCAGGTCTTGGGTTCACAGAACTTGATGTTGCTGATGTTGAGGAGATTCTAGGTGTTCTTGGCCTTGTGGGCCGGGGATGAGTCTTGCTGGAAGATGAACTTGGTACCATTGGCCTCCTGCACCATCCACAGGATCACCACGGTTTTCATCACCTCACAGTACCTGCCTGCGCCCACCCTCTCTTTGGGGTTGAAGAAGAAGGGTGGCATCACGGACCCGTTGCTCCCCAAGACGCCCAGGGTCATCACAAAGGCCGGATATTTGCTGGTGAAACTGAGGGACCGTGGACTTGTTGCTAGCCACCCACCTGTTGTTCTGGACATTATGTGACCTGTCCCCTGTCCAATTCTTCTCATCACTGAAAAATTGATTCTTCACCCATGAGACTTCAGGTCGTTGAACAGCTTTGTCCCATTCTCCACCCTCTTGGCCCTCATGTCACTAGTGAGGATATGGCGGGTGTAGAGCATGTGGGAATGTATCTTCAGGTCGCTGTTGATGGCCCTTAGGATGGTCAACACACTCACATCTCTGTTTTTCCCAGTGTTGACATTGAGGTCCCCGGAGAGGCCTTATTCGATCTCTTGAGGCCAGCTACAAACCTGGGTGTCCTCTTCTTGTCACTTGGAGGTGCTTGGCCACTCCCTCACAATGACTGCTAGCTTGTTAGTTGTTACCCGCGCGGGCCATTTCAATGATCACTGCTCTCCTTGTTTGCTCCATTGTTATGTTGGGAACAATTGTGCCAAAATGGTACTATTTGAAAGCTAATAATGCAACCTTTCCAATGCTATATAAATGAATTCGCTTCTAGCTCTACTTTTTGGTCTGGGAGCAGTTAAACTTTGTCCGGATTTATCTGGAAGACACTGAGTGCCGCAAATCATACATACTAATTGTAATGAGTAATGACAATTACTTAGAATTGGTTAGTATTGTGTTGAAGAAAGATTATGGAAAGTGCTCAGTGACTTCGTCCGAACATTTTTAAGGAGTCTCTATCACAATTGTAGAATTTCTAATCCTTGAAAAATATCACAATTGTTACTTCCAAGTAAAGCTGGTTTTCATTTTAGTCGAGGTTGGAAATGGAAATGTGAACCTAGGCTATCACGTCGAAAATGAAAAGGCTCCATCTACAACGCTCCCACCCTTGACGAATGGGAAGGTCCACTCATCTCAAAGCAATGGAACCATGCCGTCAGGCATTATTCTCAAACCTAGTGAAGTAGAAGAAGGCTCGTTCGTTAACAAGGAAGAAAAAACAAAGAAGTCCAAGAAAGAGAAGAAAGAAAAGAAAGAAAACAAGGAGAAGAAGAAGAAAAAAGAAAAAGACAAGAAAAAGAAGAAAGAAAAAAATAGGGACAAAGGAAATCAAGAATAGTAATGCATTTTTCGTGGGGAACACCCCTGGAGAGCCTCTTTAAAGCTTGAAACTAATTCGTTTTGATCCATGGCAATGGATAAAACAAGTTAATGAACGAGAGGCAAGTTAATAAATGAGACCATTGATAGAGCTCTTTTTCAATTTGATTGTGTGAGCTTTTAGGGTCTCTTGTGTTCAAAGAAGCTTTAAAAAGTTTGGCCGCACTCCAAAAATGTTTCGTAAGGTGGAAGGATGGAGCTAAATTCCAGTCTCATTCTAGTTCTATATTTAAAAATCGGATCATTCTAAATTTTTTGGATTTAGTCCAATTAAAAGCCATGTGCAGTCAAAGCTAGATACAAAAACACACAATATATGAATAAAATATTCCCTAGCATTACCTGGGATGAAATGAAAGTCCACGCTTTAAAGGATCATGAACTAAATTAAACAAATGTTGTTTATTTAGAAGAATTATCTATTAATATAGTGTAGGAATTGGTGAGTTAGCCGCGGGGTACACAGTAAACGGTTAAGAAGCTCATGGGGAAAAGGGTCCACTTGATCAAATTGCTGGACCTTTTTGAAGCCTCACGTGTTTGCCGTTGTTGTTGTCGCCATCAAACCAGGAACTTCAAGTTAAAACAAAACTGATTTTGCAATCAAATTTATTTTCTTAAATTAGCCATAGGATGTAAATTAATGTTAAATTAATTCTTCACGGATTGGCGGGGAGGACTTGGACGAACCCAAGGGAACTACAACATAAAGTAGGTTTCAAAAATGTTTGAGTGGAGTCAAACGAATGCAGCTGGGGATTTGGAGGCCAAACTGGCCAAGGATGGTTCAGAGCAGGATTGCCAGGTCTTCGTCGGCTCTTATCGCCAGATTTGCCACCGAAATTCGCCAGAATTCGCCACCTCATTTCAAAAATCGCCAGATTTTCGCCAAATTCTTTTTACTAACAACCTTATGTACATAAGCAGTCAATCATGCTGAATTAATTTTCAAGGAATGCCTCAAATGGTTAATTCTTCAGTTTTGTTTTTCAACTTTCATTTCAACTTTTATCTTTTGATACAGATTTCACGAAAGAGAGTCTCGAAGAAAAACAAAATGCCTCCACATTGACGTTCCTTCATAAACATATATATTTGTATAAACTATACTTACAACGAGTTTTAGCTTGTAATTTGTGAACAAATTTGAAATTTTATTGATGCTAAATAACAAAATCTTTCGGACTCTTTTCTGAAATGCAATGAAATTTATAACTCATCAAAAGCAATGTTAATGGTATTAAGTTAACGAAATCTGACCAAATGCCATTTCAAAATCCCAAAATGTGACTTGATCACTCAAATCGTAAAAAAACATTTTCAACACCAATGACATGTTCATGCCCTGTATTCTAATTATATGATAATAGATTGAGTAGTAAACCATAAAGAGGACGTGACTAAAACCAAACTGGGGCAATCGCAAAATAATAGATTATGCACATACAGTTAGTTAGTTATGTGTATTTTAATTGACCCTACCATTAGGAAAATCAAATTGGGAATTTTTCAAAATCAATTACGCACGCGTTAGCCGTAGCTTTTGACTTCATGACTTCCCAAACCCTCTTGTTAAAAATTCTAGTCTGCATTTTTTAACCGATTTTAATTGGTACACAGAATGTCATTCCATGTAAATGTCAAAAAAAGGTGAAACCCGAGTAGGGAAAAGTCATGTCTGATAAAAGTATTGGTCTGTAAGGGAGTTGGAATTAGCGGCCCGATTAAGTCCCTGAACTTACGGCAGGTGACAAATATTGGATAACAAGTCGTCTAGATGAAACTTAAAAATTTAAAATGGGTCGGCTAATGGATAGATTCGTCATTTCTACAACAAAAGAGCGAACCAAACTTTCTTGTTCTTGGTAAAAGTACAATCAATTCATGGAACAATACTTTGGTCAAAGCTCTCTCTCTTTAGTGAGTGTCATCTAAAATATTTAATCCTTGGTTTTTAGTCAGAATGAAAGACAAAATCATTAAGAGAGAATCAAAATTTGCCTTATTTTTCGCCAATTTTCCCCGATTTCGCCTTATTTTTCGCCAATTTTCCCCGATTTCGCCTTATTTTTCGCCAATTTTCCCCGATTTCGCCTTATTTTTCGCCAAAATTGCTAATTTCGCCGAATTTATCGCCAGAAATACTAAAATCGCCAGATTTATCGCCAGATCAGCTGATTTCGCCAGATTAATTTTTCTATCGCTAGACACGTTTCAAAATCGCCTGATTCGTGAAATCTGGCGATAAAAATCGCCAGTTGGCAACCCTGGTTCAGAGCTAAGCTCGAACATTTCATAGTTTAAGTTTGCTTCGCGGTGGAAAAGTTCTTGTTTCGATTGATTGTCAAAACGAAGAATGTGAATTAGGCTCGAGAATTGTAATTAAGTTTTGTGGAGGGTTGCGACTACTGATGTGTTTCGAGTTGGATTCTTGGCAAAGTTTTGCCATTTTGGTTTTTAGGGTCAATAATGTGACCACAACAAAACTTCTCAACAGGCAATAGACCTTATTTACCATAAAATATGGCAGCACTGCCAACTGGAAATCCATTTTGGATGGAACTCAAATCGAACTAGTTCGAGTGTTGCCAAATTGGTCCCTGTTTAGGTCTCTTCAAAAAAGTTCAATGCAACCTGCCCTTATTAACAACGATAAACTTCCGAGTCAAAACTGGCAGCACTCCTGGTTCGAAACACATCACTAGTCTCGACTTTGACGCATCCCTAGCCATTTTAGCCTCTGAATCCCTGGCTGAATTCGTTTAATTACACACATCCATTGCAACAGTTTTCCTTTTTCCTCACTTTGTTTAATCATCGATGTAAATTTTTATTCTTCAAGAGACAAGCTCTAGAAACTCAGTCAAAGAACTGAAAGGAATGCCAAAATGTCAAAAGACCAATGTTTTTAAACGAATTTGCCAAGTGCAAAGAAGAGAAATTACTGAATTCAAGATTTTTTTCCAATGAAGAATGTTAATTGAAAGTTACAAAAATCGCCACTAGATGGAGCCAAAACAGGGGCAAAAACCCTTGATATCAGATCTATCCTCAACTTTGATTTGTTACCAAAATTGCAGCTTCCATCTTAAAAAATGGATTTCTCTTCATATTTCGAGTCTTTTGGAGCTCAGCTACGATATTAGGCCAGATGTTTTGTGTATTCCAAGGTGTGCTAGCAAAGTTGACTTCGAGGCGACTTCAAGTCAGTTTCAGCCGTTTTGTTGATAGCATAAGCTTTCTTGAATCAGAAGTACACCAAGCAACTCATGAAAAAGAGAAGTGTACCACTGGTGCCAAGGTGCAACAAGTAGATACGTCAACAATTTTCCAACGCTCATATGTTTAGCATGCACAAACATGTGCTAGTTCCATTGACTTCAAGTAAGCTTCTAGCAAGCTGGGTCGTTATTTGGGCTTAGCATCAGGTTTAATTGATGAGAGGTTCTCCGAGAAGCACGCCTAGAGAGGAGCATTCCAACGTTGTGGAAGCACTCCCATTTGAATACTTCAACGCTGATCAATCGAACTGCAAGCGAACTTCCTTCCAGTGTTTCCTTAAATTAGCTGCCACAATTTGCATGCTCCTGTGAGATCAATCAATGTTTTGAGTTGAATGGAGTAATATGAAATAAAGAAGGAGAAATGTGGAATAGCTGAACCAGCGGGCAATTAGTGTTTCGAGAGGATGAATTTACGATCATAGATGTAGAGGCACTTCTAGGTTGGAATGAGAGACTTACTTTTCAAAATGGCAGCTGTCTCAACAAAACCAGCCAATTGAACTACGAAGTGTACTAACAAGTACACTTTCTAGAGTTGCCATCAAAACATATGCTCACACCATTTACTTGAGCTGGACGATTCATATTGCGTTTGGCACGATTTGTCAAAATTGCAACCAACAAACTATCAGAGTGCCACAAGTTCAAATTGAATTAGTATATGAAATCACTGAATGCGATTTGGTTGGGTTGCAGAAATCTTCAAAGGAGCTGTGTTTATAAAGTTAATGAAAAGTTTACTTTCAAGTAGACTTTGGAGCATACCTTCAAGTAAACTAGCAAGCATTCCAAGACCAATACAACCAAAACATATGACCTATTATTGTGTTCAAAAAGTAAAAAGTCACACTGAGTAATCACAAATTGAGGCTAAATATTTACCAGAAGCACCCACAAATGTTTCTATCTCAAGATGGCTCTGATTGTCATTTTTCTCTAAGATTGAAGCTCAACTTTGCTTCCTTAAGAAGGCTTGCTCTGATGGCGAGTTGTTCATTTTGAGAACAAGAGAGGATACCCTAGTAGGATGTGTTAAGGTCCCGGCTAGTCTCGGCTATTGGGTCCTTTAAGGAGCAGCTGACTGGGAGGTCACAGTACATAAGACTGGGAGGTCACCTTAGTAATACAGCTCCAGAAATTGCACCCTGACACAAACATGTGACCCATTTTCGAGCTTCTAAAGGTATATTGGACACATTAGAACAGAAATTTTGTGCATCAAAGCTCAAAGGTTGCACGTGATTTCCATTTCACTGGTTGCGCTTGAAGGACTCAATAATCTCACTGCCGATTTCCTGAGGTTGCGTGATCTATTTCTGTAAAACAGAAACGTTAGAAAGAAAGTTAAGTTGGATTACATTCTAATGTGTTACATTTGGTTAAGTTTTAGGTTAGGTTTTAAGTTAGGATAGGTTAGGTTTTAAAATGGAGTCCCACAACTTGGGATTTTTTCAATGTGAGATAATAGGTAAGAGCGTTGAGGGCATGCTAAATCATGTAAGAGCCATCTAGGTGAAGCATATGTTGTTTTCTTTAAAATCCTAAATATCCGGGCCACTTATCGGGTCCTAAAACGAGTTGACGACTTGTTATTGGTCAGTATATTATATGTAATTACTACTGATGCGAACAAGTTGGCCATTTCGTTGTTTGTTTGTATATTTGGTTGGGTTTTCAGAATATTTGTTTGTTTGGGGTAAATTTGTACCTTTCCCCAATAAAACAGTGTTGCTGTCAAGATTTGTCATGATTTGTAAAAGCGAGTGTCTAATTATTATTTTGGCAACAATAATTTTGACATTGAAAAATTAATATTGAAATGATTTGTTGGTCCAAGAGATATATTCCATGCAAATGGAAAACTTACTTTTGCCTTTCGATTTTTTTTCAAGACTTTGATTTTCTTTTGACCTTTTTCAACTCGTAAGGGATGTCATTTTTGGCAGCCCTGTTTTTCGGGGACACCAAAACAAACAACAGCTGTTGACTTCTCTTTCCAATTTGTTTGTCCTTTGTTTGTGATTTCTATTTGCTTGGTATGCTGTCGTTTGTTTGTCTTTACTTGTTCTTTGTTATATTTGTTTGCTTTCCAGCAGTAGTAATTACTTCAAGAAATCTTTAGATTTCTTAGGCCATCAACCTTTTCAATAACGCGTAAGTACGCACGGCCAATCTGGCTTCCCTTAATGTTTTTGGATCTTTGTTCAACTAAGCAATTATTTTAATGATAGAAGGTTTTTAATGGATCGGTTGAAAACAACACTTCTAATGTCTGTTTATAGTCTTAAGTTAAAAAAATAATATTTGTCCATAAAAAAATTAGATCGTGCCTTTCCTTGAATTTTTTCCAGTCAGTAGAAAAATATTGTGACCATAGTGAATAAATGCGTTATAAAATCTAAATGAATATCGGAACATTGCGCAAGTTATGTGAATAATCACGTAACCTTACCGTGCCTTAAATCCTGTGGCGAATACCGTCCATAGCATAACACAGGCTGCGTGAGTTTAGGAATATGTTGCGACTGCACTCAAATGGCGACAAAAAGTCAAACAGCTTTTTGATTCCAGGGCCGTCTCTCTATCTCTAGGCTTGAAAATCGTCCGTTTATTCATTCATTCGTTCATCGTTTTTGCAATTAGCCATACATAAGCCGCAATTTCATCGCCTCAATCAATGGGCAATCCTCGTGGCTCTAATTCGGAGGAGAGGGCGGTTCTTGTTGGATGCCATCCCCCGGCCCTGATCTCTTCCGAGGAAGAGGAATGTCGCCTCCAAGAAGGCTGCGGCCAAGATGGACCGCTTCGCTCGATTTTCTTGGCCGAGTTCCATCATGTCCAAGGACCCGTGATTCGCTGTGAGGCCACCACCGATGGCGAACCCTTAATGACCAAGGACTTCTTTGACGCCACCAGCGTATTCATCATTCCCAAGATGAAGATGACCAATCGGACACTCACTTTCAACGTGAAAGGCATGAAAGTTTTGGGGTTTCCCGTGGTTATCTCGGACAAGAAATATCCACGAAATCAGTTCATGTTCAATGTGGGCTTTGTTTGTTACGACTGGTCGAGATCGGTGAGCATAATAATCTTGGACAAGAGACAGAAGACGTACGGTGTCAAGTTTTTTCTTTGAAACTTGGTTATTACATTGTAAAGCAAAAAAGGTGTCAAACCGTACCTTTCAGTATTCTTGTGGGGTTGCGCATTTTTTACTACCCCTAGTTTGGTACACTATTCAGACGGGAAGCGTCAAGTT
The DNA here is from genome assembly GCA_010645155.1 of Tigriopus japonicus. Lineage (NCBI taxonomy): Eukaryota > Metazoa > Arthropoda > Copepoda > Harpacticoida > Harpacticidae > Tigriopus > Tigriopus japonicus. The sequence goes on from CM021313.1 coordinate 2,737,352, forward strand.
CAAGATTTCGGTTGCAAAAAATATCAGAGAGAACCCGGATTTCCTCAAACTCGCTTTGTATCAGAGTAATTATTTGGCTTTCTATCGGATGCTGTAGCGTGACTTTTCTCATTTTTAGATACAATATGAATCGGCCTTGAAGAAGTTGTGCAAGTTCTTCCTAACCCTTGAACGTGAGGAGCAATCAATTTCAAAGAATGAAAACACACCCAACATCTTAACCATGCTACAAAACACGTTGAGAGATTTAAATCTCAAGGGCAGTGCCATCACTAGTGCTGGTGACTATTTGTTACAACTGCAAGTGATAGGAAACCCGCCAGATCCTCCAGTTGTGTACGATTATAGCGTTCCCGTATTGTATGATGTGTGGAATGACTTAAAACATGAAAATTTTGACCTCACCACAAATAAGGTATGGGACCGGTTGTTTGCCATTTTTCACTCTACCTAATTGACCACTTTCGAGTTTTCTAGATCATTTCCCACATTGATGGAGTTCACACAGTTCGACGAATTGCCCAGCTTGCCCACGTTGATACCGGTCTGGTCAAGGTGTGCGTTCAAAACTTGACCTTTTTTGAACTCGTTAGAATCGTGTCAATATTTCGATTCTCCAATTGCTATTGCACAACAACCAAAGTCCGAGATATTTTGGACAAGCCGTCACTGCAAGCAGATATGCTTGAGCTGTGCGCATTGTCAGAGGAGCGCCCTAATATTCGGGCGATTTATCGCTTTGTTACGGAAATGAAACACGGCAAGACTATCCGGGCTTTAGTATTTCAATACCCCAATCTCGGCGTCGACATCATGTGTTTAGTTCAATTTCTTTGTATCCATGGAATCATCCGGAGAGTCCATACTTACCCTTTCTTGGAGGTTCAAGGACAACCTCATGAGATCTACAATGGTTGCATTCCATTGGACGACTTTTGCACAAAGTTGGGAATGTCTCCTGAAAACGCTGAAGAATATCTTGAGCGATCATTTAACGTCCAGTTTCTTAAAAAATAAACAAGCAGAAAGAACATTTGTTGTTGATGGATTTTTGTTTCCATAGAAGAACTAGATGTATTAGAGCAATCCATAATTCATTGAACAAATCATAGATTCTAGTAGATTTTGAACCTGCTTGCAGAAAAATCATATCACATATATTTTTCGATTTCTGTCCATTGAGGGCACTGTCAATCGTCGAGCAAACATTGAATTTGTGGTCTAAAAATTCAAATGGAAAAAGAGAAAGAAAAGATAGGAAAATAAGGAGCTAGACTCAATTATACGTAGTACTGGTTGAACAGACTTTCTAGGTCGGAGCGAATTTAATATGGGTGCTCGAATTTTTGAAAAATATCACGTATTTTTCTTGAAAAAACGTATATTTCTGTCCATTGAGATCACTGCCCGATGTCAAGCAGACAGTGAATTTGTGGTCCAAAAACTAAAATGGAAAACGGGAACAGAAAAGAGGTAAAATAACGAGCTAAACTCAAATATTGTATTGGTTGAAAATAACGAGCTAAACTCAAATATTGTATTGGTTGAAAATAACGAGCTAAACTCAAATATTGTATTGGTTGAAAATAACGAGCTAAACTCAAATATTGTATTGGTTGAAAATAACGAGCTAAACTCAAATATTGTATTGGTTGAACAGACTTTCTAGGTCGGAGCGAATTTATTATGAGTGCTCGAATTTCTGTAAAATATCACGTAATTTTCTTGAATTCTGTCCATTCAGAAAACTGTCCGATGTCAAGCAGACAGTGAATTTGTGGTCCAAAAACTAAAATGGAAAACGGGATAGGTGAAATAGCGAGCTAAACTCAAATACTGTATTGGTTGAACAGACTTCTCGCTTCATAGCGAGTTAATTATAGGAGGTCAAAATTAAAAATATAAACATATACATTTCTTTCTTGATTTCTGTCAAATAAGATCATTGTCAGACATCGAGCAGATGTGCAAATGAATTTGTATTATCATTTTTATGTAAAATCATATCACATGTTTTTCTTGATTTCTATCAATTGAGATGGCTCTCAAAAGTCGAGCTAACATTGAATTTGTGGTCCAAAAGTCAAAATGTAACACGGGAACAGAAAATAAAGGTAAAATAACGAGCTAAACTCAAACATAGAATTGCTTGGACAGAACTTTCGGCTAATAGCAGGTTTATTATGGGATATCGAATTTTATGAAAAATCAGTGAATTTGGTGGCCAAAAATTACAATGGAACATGGGAACAGAAAAGATCGGCAAAATAATGAGAAAAAATCAAATATAATATTGGTTGCTCAAGCTTCTCGGGTAAATAGCGAGTTTATTATGGGAGATCGAATTTTGGAAGAATCATATCATGTATTTTTCTTGATTTTATTCAAATGAGATCACTCTCAGACGATGATTAGACATTGAAATTGTGGTCCAATAATTAAAATGGAACATGGACACAGAAACGATGGGCAAAATTTTGAAAGGAGGAGACGTGGTGTCGTGGATAGCGAAGTTTCCTGTAGTGAGAGAGGTCCCATGTTCGATTCTCCTCCCCGACCTTTCTCAGTAAAACAACTCGAGTCATAGAGTATTTGGACCTGTTTATTAACATAGATATTAGTAATTGCAGGGTGTACATTTGATTATTTGGTTCTTACCCTCAGCCTTTGTCAGAGTAGCGTTCGATTGTATGCTTCTATATCGACATGTGAGAGAAGAATGCAGGCTGAAAGAGTTTACACAACGCATCATTGAAATGTGCTAATTGTCATTTGGCGGTTTTTGGGTGGTATCATTACTCCTAAAATTTGGGGGTTTTCATTATGTGGTGTTACATCAGGTATTATTACACACGAATCGTCAAAGCTAACTCTCGGCTTGGTTTAAAGAGGTTGAATTCGGCCAAACCCTTGACGGTCGGGTGGTAGGCAAGTACGTTTGGGTCTCTGGGAGGCAAGTGCTTAGTGTCCAGAGGTTTGGTGGGTCTTGCTATATTTCTTGATCTTGTCACGCAGAGCTATTTCGGATTTTGGGTCGGGCTTGTCGAGATAGGGAACTTGTCTTTGACGTGTTGGTCGAGATCGCAGGTACCAGGGATGGAGGCCCAATGGGTGGGGTCGGAGTTGATATTGTTGGGATATTGTGAGATGTCTCTAACGGCGTGTTTATTCTCGGGATATTTTCTCGTCTTGGAGGAGAGCTATGTTCATCCAACCAAAAAGGAAACCCGGGGGTGGGAGAACCTGAGGGTGTGTTTTGTGGATTGGCTGGCACCCGCACCACTTTCAGGTTGTCTTCATGGCGTAAACATATTTTGTTGGTCGTTTGCTCACGAAGTATGAATGTTGCGTGGCCCTCTCTATTAAGGCACTCTCTATTATACAAGGCACTCTCTATTATACAAGGAGGACCCAAACTTGGGCGTGAATTTTTAACGGCGACATTTCTCACGGAGGATGACGAATTGCCCCGGTGTAATCAACGAAACGAGGGCTTGACTTTTGGTTTGGCATTGTATTTGTCTCTGGACCCCTTCCGATGACTGATGTCCCAGACGCGTGCTTGCTCGACTTGTGATTTAAGGATTCCAGGGGTCGACATAATATCGGACCTGTAATTGGAAAATATGAATGAAGCGGGCAGGATTTCGGTCACAGGATGGGGGGTAGTCCTATAGGCTCGTAGGCAACTATGCAGTGCCGCTCTCATAGATTTTTTTGATTGATCACATGACTGGAATGTTTTTTTAAGACTTTCATGAATGTTTCGGATTGGCCCTTGCGTGGTGTGGTGCTATGAATGCGTGACTAATTTGATGAGCTTGACAGAAGTGTGCAAATTCCCGCGAACGAAATGCTGTGCCATTATCCGATCTTTGGTTGTTCGGCAAGCCATATGTGGAGTAGATCTCCTCCAACGCCTCAATTGTGTCCTTACTTGACGTGGACCTAACAAATACTGCAACTGGGTATCTTGAAAGGTCACAACGAACCACGAGCATGTATGACCCGTCAAAGAGTGGCCCGAAATGATTGATTGAGACAGCTTCCCAGGCGTGAGAGGGCGTTGGATGGGAACGTTGCTCTACATGGGTCGCTTTTTCGGTGACCGATTGACAAGTGAAACAACCCTCAACGTGTTTTTGTACATATTGGTCCATCCCTGGAAACCACAGCACTGTCCGGAGTCGCCTCTTCATTGAGGAAATTCCCATGTGTGAACCACCGTTATCGAGTGACGCACACTATTTGTAGAGCTTAGTCGGCAAGAGGATGCGGTGACCTCTCAGAATATTGCCACCGTCGGATATTGTTTAGTCACTGAAGACTTTTTTATACTTTTGGAGGGTCTTTGTTTCCGGCAACGTTCCAATCCTAATAGCGGTCTTAAGTTGTTGAAGTTCAGGGTCGTCTTTGGTTTGTTGATCAACAACACTTGGCGTGATGTTTTGGAGTACTGATGGGAACAATCAATTATCCCAAATAATCAATCAAACAAAGACAAACAGAATCCCCCCAAATAATTACAAATAACAAACAAATTCCAATCAAACAGGAAATAGAAGCTGTTGATAGAGTTAAAAAAGTAGAGTGTCTACAAGCAAGTTCATGTGAATACATGTTATCCTTTTGGCGTTATGGGTAAAACGTTAGGTTAAGATGATAAGACTGGAATTGCCTATTATTGATTTGTATTTTTTACTTACCTTAAGCTTGCAGTATGGAGAAACACTTTTGAACCCATTTGGTTCACTCTATAAAACTACTCTATTATTCAAATGAAGAGAACTGCTAGGGTGACTCTTGTAAGTGAAACAAAATACAAGTTTGAAAAATGGAGTAACAAATTATTGCTATGACTTCTGTTACTGTTTCTATTTTTGAGTCCTAATTTCATACAAATAAATCTTGCCAAAGACATGTCTTAGTTGCTTTCATTATCACTCCTTTCGTAGGTCTATGTAACCAAATGTCCGAATATAGGTCACTAGGCCCAAAACAAGTGCCAGAGTATATGATGATTCTACCCTTGGAGGCTTTGGATGGTAAATTTGACTTCGTCTTCAATTCCCAGTGAAATGCAGCAAGTCAGAGTTTTTCTACCTTGAGAAGGGTCCACGATTTGTTAATTTTCGATTGGTCACCTCTAAGTGCCTTAGTGAAGTGAAGATTTCAAAACAAACAAGTTTAGTGCGTCAACAAGAAAAGGGAAAGTAACAACCATCAACAACTCATTTTTTTCAAAAATTAAAAAGGACGTGGTGCCTATGTTCAATTGATCCACTGGCCCTCACATCAAACCTCCACATGTTCCCCACCACTTTGCACAGACTCGATCTCGAAATGTTGATCACGAGGACTCCACAAAGCCGACGAGACTTGAACCCATGTGGGGGGTTTAGACCAGGGGTCGGCAACCCCTTTTGGGTCAAGGCTCACGAATTATGTTTCGTATTGTCAGGGGCCCACCAAACAGGCATTGGTAACTTCAGGGGCCCACAAATTAGCGATCAAAGAGCTTTGGGCCCACGATATATATAAACTGTACTTATAATATATCCAATGAGACGATGATTCTCGCAATAAACATTATGGAAAATTATTTTTATCGTTAAGGGGCAAAACTTTGTGATAAAGAGAATAAAAAAAAACGTTTAAAAATGTCCCCGCCTGTTAGGAGTATAATTTTTAGGACTGAATAATCCTTGTACCAGCCGCAGTTTTCTTGTGATTTGTCCAAGCCTATTGTCCATGTGCTTGAAATGTGTGCCCTCGTTTTCAAATCGAGTGATATTAATATTTTTTGTGAAAAAAAGTCATATTTTGTGCACTCCTATTTTTAATGTCTACGTCATTTTTGTTGTTTTGTGTCAATCTTTTGCCGTTTTATTACCCTCTTCTTCTATTTTTTCAGTTTTTTGTTTGAGCTTGTTTTATTTTACTATGCACCAAGTTAATGTAAAATTAGTTCATGATGTAAATTAATGAGCGTCTAATAAATCCTCAGAATTAACCAAAGTTAGGGACAATCTATTTTTTGATTATTGATTGCACACGATACTTCACACTAAGGCTCTACAAAACATTATGATGTCAATGTTTTCTTCCCGTGGAATGTGAATATGTCTAAAAGCCATTCATTGTTCATGGAAGATTTTATTTCCTTCTAGAGTTCATATTGGTACATATTGTAAAGAATCTCATGTAACTTACATGAGATTCTTCACATGATTGAACTTTATGTTGCAAAAGTGCACCCATTCTGGTTTGAATGCGGCCATTCAGGCAATTACCCATAAGACACGGGGATGAGAGGCCTAGGATTAGACTAATGAGCCCAAAAATCACTTGGTCGCGCGTTAAACAATTGTCCTTAGAACAAGCATAAACTTCTTTTAAGCCTTTTATTTTGATCACCGTGATTGAGGTACGATATTGTTGGTAAGGCTTGAAACTTGATATTAGGACACATTATTTCAGGGCTGATAAGCTTAGAATGTAGAATTTCTCCCACTTTTGAGTGTCCTTTTGGTGTCGAAGAGATTGTTCAAGGAATGCGCAATGTTCCATGGCAGGATCTATCACTTGAGCTGAAAAAATATCAAGATTGGGAATTAAGCAAAGAAACTTATGATTCAGAATACACGAAAGATTGTTAGAAAAGGCTTTGATTGGAATCCAATTTTATTTTCCCCTGACGGCTTCATTTTTCAGCCAGAGAACGTTGGACTGGGAAATTCCATTCTCGTTGCTTAAAACTATACGTACAGGTGTCCTTTTTTGTCTTGGGCAACATTCAAGTCATACAAAGTCATTGATGGAGTTGGGCACGAAGCCGGATGAAGGTGCGCTTACGATACGATATTCCAAAGGGATGTCAGGCCAAGGACAATAAGGGTGTTGGCAAGTCCTTGACCGGGAATGACAACAGGTGTCCAGATATCGCCTCCGGAAAGGTTAAGTTGCCAATATAGTTGGACCCTAACCTTGCATGCCAACTCGGTGGTGAAGGGCTCAGTTTCGCGCATGACATGCGTCCAAGCATAATTGGCCTATTGGGGCATGCTGAGGTATTATCGTTTGAAGAATTTGGTGTAGGTGGCATCGGCCAATTTGAAGGCGGAATTGGGAAGCCCGAGGTGCAGGCCCTAGAGGAAGATGGGAGTGATGACAGCCCGGGCGAGTTGATGGACTATTGGAAGAGTGAGGTTCTTGATGGGCAATTTATTTCCCCAACAAAAATCCATCTTTATTCTGATGCAGTTTTCAAGTTGTAGAGTTGATTCGTGTTGGTGGTATTGTCCTTCATCTTGTTTTCTTGGTAAGATTGTTATTGCTGGGAAAAAGCACGCACGGACAAACCTAATATTTTTCTCCTAATTTGACGCTGCTCCTCCTTTTCCGGTGAGTGAATGTGCAAAACAACTGAGCTCAAAGTGCCGCCCACAACACTTGAAAGCCATTCCCATGGGAAAAGAACTTGTTTTCACAAATGTTCCTCTTTAGTCATATCATATTGCTCATTCATTAAAGTGAGTGAGTTTTTTAAAATAAATCAAGCCACGACATCAATCAAGGCCATTGAAGAATGAATTGCAAAAAATGCTCAGAGATAGTTTTTGGTCACCATGACCGACAGGTATTCAAGAGTGAAATTTCAAAATGGGCCATCACTAGTTATTTTGCCCGTAGCTCCCTCTTAATACAAAGCTATGAGTTCCCCAAAAAATATATTCCTTATCTTATGAACTAATTGGATATAACTACCTGTCACTATCCTTAAAATTAATTCTAGTAGATGCAGTTATACTTCATCTTAATTGTTGTGACATTTTGGCAACACTAAACTTATTTGAAAATGAGGCAAACAATGCCAATCAAACAAAGATTCTAAAATCCCAAACAAATTGCCAAACAAACAACCAAACAGCTTATTTGATCACATCAGTAGTTTACATACAAGTTCATGAAATCGGTCTCCTCGATTCGTGTTTTAATTTCCCCTAAAACCAGGGTGGCCAAATCAAGCACTCTTATTTTCTCTTAAATATGTACCGATAGTTAAACCCTAAATGCGATTTAATTATATTATGCTCTGTCGCTATTTGAACACTATAGTTTAGAATGGTAGGTTTCTAAAATGTTAAAATATCTTAAATGCATGTTTTTCAAAATTTAAATACTAATGCCTAAGTTCTGTTTTTTTCAAATCCAATTACAACACAGTCTTACAAAATTCATTTGAAGTAAAAAATACGTGTTATTTTCAAGTCAAGTTTGCTTACTCAAATATAAAATGAAATTAAACACTGACTTTCTTAACTTTTACAATTGCAATATGTTTGATGTATGAACTACAACTTAACATTACGTTTCATCAAAGTCTGATTTGAAGATCCATGCTTGCTATGAACTGAATTAGTTTAAAATGAATTACTATAAAACCAAATAAACAAGATTTGAAATCTAATCCCAAAAAAGTCATTATCGTTTTCTTTTTAATATTTAATGAGTATTAATAATACTTTCCAAAAAAATTCAACAATAACTTCCTGGGGCATAATTCATTTATTAATTCGTTTAATTAATTACGCTATCAATTAACAAACCATGTGAAAACATCAAGCATTCTAGAAAGTGGGGATAATCTTATTCTGATATCCCTTTTCAACACTATCTAATATTTTAGTGACTTTGGACAATCTGAAATATGATAAAGTATATCATAGGAGCTTTTCTTTATTTCACATAAACTTTCGTCATAACTTCAAAAAAGTTCTTATTTCATCCTGAATTATTATCACTATATGGCACATCAAAGCAATGACGGATTTTTAACCGAGTAATATCTTATGAAAAGACGTGTTTTCAAATAAAATGTGTATTTCTAGTTATTTTAGCATCAACAATGATGTTTATATTTAGTTTTGAGGTAAAGGTTGTTACTCACGGTGTTTAAAGTTTCTGGTTATGGGTTTGCTCAAATGCCAAGACTTCAAATGGCGTCTTCCGATATCAGGGTATCATAAAGAAAATATTTTGTGAAGTTGTACATCCTTCATAAGCTCAGATAATTATATCAAATCACTTAAAACCACTAAAACAAACAATTATTCCAAAACCTTGTTAATAGATATTCAAAGGGTCCTTAGTTATGAATTGATAAAAAATTGTATCAATATCTGTTTAGCAGATGTTTAACAATAATTAATTTTAACTTTCAAATTGCACCAAAAAACACCCAAAATGCTCCAATGGTGTGTTAAAGTAATTGCCAAGGCATAATATATACTGTTTCGGCATCACAAAGATAAATAAACATTTTCTGAGTTATCCAAATTTTGTCTTTATCGAAAAATAAGTATATGATATCTTTCAAAACTAACTTAAAATTTTTGGATACTTTTTTCTTTATTTTTTTGAACAATTATTGCCAAAAACAATTTAAAGATTTTGTTAAATTTCAACCAATAACTTTTGTTTCAAATTTTGCAACTTTTGACAAGAATTTCGTTTCACAAATAAATATTTTAACAAATTGACACAGATCTTCTGCAAATTTTAATGTCATGTAACACTATCAAATACTGAAATATTTATGAAAAAAGAATTCAAAAATGTGCAAAATAGTTAGTTTTAAGTTATAATAAATGTTATTATCATAATTTATACAGAAAATAGTAGAGAAATGAAAAAAATTCTCTTTGTTTTGTAATGTTAAGAATGTGTTTGACAATTACTTTAACACATAAATGGAGCATTCCGTGGTATAATTTGATAAAATTTGAAGGTTTAAAGTATTGACAGCTTCTTATCTGCACCATATATGTTCTTGAAATTTTGCTTCAATTCATGACTAAGGACCTTTTCAATATCTATTACTAAGATTTTGGAATATCTATTTGTTTTAGTGGTATGAAGGGATTTAATATAGTTGTTTGAGCTGATAAAAAATGTACACCTTCACAAAATATTTTCCTTATGATACTCTGATATCGGAAAACGCCATTAGAAGTCTTGGCATTTGAGCAAACACTTTTTAGTACATAGGTAGCCATCGTGTACTCCTAAGTATTTGTGTAAACTTTAATTACATTTTATTCTTTAAATCTCATTCTACAAATCCAAATTTGTAGTTGAACATCAGTCTATGCGTAATTTTGTCCATTTTCTGCCATTTTCTGCCATTTTCTGCCATATTCTGCCACTTTCTGCCATTTTCTGCCATTTTCTGCCACCAAGTGGCAGAAAATGGCAGAAATTCAGTAAAAGCCAAAATTTGCCATCCCTGTCTGGCGTGCGGGAAAGGCCAACCCAGCCGACTTTTTTAGAAGCTAATTTACGCTACCCTGAATGGTGATGTGCTCCAAAATACTGATGTGATCAAATAAGCTGTTTGGTTGTTTGTTTGGCAATTTGTTTGGGATTTTAGAATCTTTGTTTGATTGGCATTGTTTGCCTCATTTTCAAATAAGTTTAGTGTTGCCAAAATGTCACAACAATTAAGATGAAGTATAACTGCATCTACTAGAATTAATTTTAAGGATAGTGACAGGTAGTTATATCCAATTAGTTCATAAGATAAGGAATATATTTTTTGGGGAACTCATAGCTTTGTATTAAGAGGGAGCTACGGGCAAAATAACTAGTGATGGCCCATTTTGAAATTTCACTCTTGAATACCTGTCGGTCATGGTGACCAAAAACTATCTCTGAGCATTTTTTGCAATTCATTCTTCAATGGCCTTGATTGATGTCGTGGCTTGATTTATTTTAAAAAACTCACTCACTTTAATGAATGAGCAATATGATATGACTAAAGAGGAACATTTGTGAAAACAAGTTCTTTTCCCATGGGAATGGCTTTCAAGTGTTGTGGGCGGCACTTTGAGCTCAGTTGTTTTGCACATTCACTCACCGGAAAAGGAGGAGCAGCGTCAAATTAGGAGAAAAATATTAGGTTTGTCCGTGCGTGCTTTTTCCCAGCAATAACAATCTTACCAAGAAAACAAGATGAAGGACAACACCACCAACACGAATCAACTCTACAACTTGAAAACTGCATCAGATTAAAGATGGATTTTTGTTGGGGAAATAAATTGCCCATCAAGAACCTCACTCTTCCAATAGTCCATCAACTCGCCCGGGCTATCATCACTCCCATCTTCCTCTAGGGCCTGCACCTCGGGCTTCCCAATTCCGCCTTCAAATTGGCCGATGCCACCTACACCAAATTCTTCAAACGATAATACCTCAGCGTACCCCAATAGGCCAATTATGCTTGGACGCATGTCATGCGCGAAACTGAGCCCTTCACCACCGAGTTGGCATGCAAGGTTAGGGTCCAACTATATTGGCAACTTAACCTTTCCGGAGGCGATATCTGGACACCTGTTGTCATTCCCGGTCAAGGACTTGCCAACACCCTTATTGTCCTTGGCCTGACATCCCTTTGGAATATCGTTGGTCGCGCACCTTCATCCGGCTTCGTGCCCAACTCCATCAATGACTTTGTATGACTTGAATGTTGCCCAAGACAAAAAAGGACACCTGTACGTATAGTTTTAAGCAACGAGAATGGAATTTCCCTGTCCAACGTTCTCTGGCTGAAAAATGAAGTTTCAAGCCGTCAAGGGAAAATAAAATTGGATTCCAATCAAAGCTTTTCTAACCATCTTTCGTGTATTCTGAATCTTAAGTTTCTTTGCTTAGTTCCCAATCTTGATATTTTTTCAGCTCAAGTGATAGATCCTGCCATGGAACATTGCGCATTCCTTGAACAATCTCTTCGACACCAAAAGGATACTCGAAAGTGGGAGAAAT
>CM021313.1:2750059-2767911 GCA_010645155.1 Tigriopus japonicus
GTGAGGGCCAGTGGATCAATTGAACATAGGCACCACGTCCTTTTTAATTTTTGAAAAAAATGAGTTGTTGATGGTTGTTACTTTCCCTTTTCTTGTTGACGCACTAAACTTGTTTGTTTTGAAATCTTTACTTCACTAAGGCACTTAGAGGTGACCAATCGAAAATTAACAAATCGTGGACCCTTCTCAAGGTAGAAAAACTCTGACTTGCTGCATTTCACTGGGAATTGAAGACGAAGTCAAATTTACCATCCAAAGCCTCCAAGGGTAGAATCATCATATACTCTGGCACTTGTTTTGGGCCTAGTGACCTATATTCGGACATTTGGTTACATAGACCTACGAAAGGAGTGATAATGAAAGCAACTAAGACATGTCTTTGGCAAGATTTATTTGTATGAAATTAGGACTCAAAAATAGAAACAGTAACAGAAGTCATAGCAATAATTTGTTACTTCATTTTTCAAACTTGTATTTTGTTTCACTTACAAGAGTCACCCTAGCAGTTCTCTTCATTTGAATAATAGAGTAGTTTTATAGAGTGAACCAAATGGGTTCAAAAGTGTTTCTCCATACTGCAAGCTTAAGGTAAGTAAAAAATACAAATCAATAATAGGCAATTCCAGTCTTATCATCTTAACCTAACGTTTTACCCATAACGCCAAAAGGATAACATGTATTCACATGAACTTGCTTGTAGACACTCTACTTTTTTAACTCTATCAACAGCTTCTATTTCCTGTTTGATTGGAATTTGTTTGTTATTTGTAATTATTTGGGGGGATTCTGTTTGTCTTTGTTTGATTGATTATTTGGGATAATTGATTGTTCCCATCAGTAATGTAAACTAGTGATGGGACGAGACGGTATTTCCAATACATGAGACCAACTGATGCCGGTCTCAATTAATACATCTCAGAAGCTGGCATCAATACTGTATCAAGTCTTACGCACGAAATGACAGCTTCAAAAGGTGTCCGCCACCGATTGAACCTATTTGTGTTCAACAATTTTGTTGAAGCGTGTAATCGAAATCTAACTCTCTTATGAGGTATTTGTATAATGCATGGAGACCTTGACCTTTATTGACGCCGTATCAAATAGCTTTTTGACTGATATTGTCTGTTTCGATATGGTTCCTTTGATAGTCAAATCTTAGTTGCTAGTCACACTTATTAGCTAGGTTGACTAGAATGTAGTGATGGGAGGCAAACAAGAGCTTGGGCAAGCGGTCCGGTACAGTACCATGGACTTGCCGAAACTTGGGTCTACTTGGGTGCCTGTACAAGTATTTTTCTCACCTTACAGGTTTGCCAAATTTGCTAGGAATGAAGACTAAACCTTCGGCATCAGAATTTCAATTAACCAGAAAGTTTCAGCTAAATAGGGCCCAGGCCCTTGTTAGGATGGATTTTTAGATGAAAATACACAATTCAAAGCTTTTGCATCGAGAAATGCAAAAGCTTTAGATTATATTTCAAAAAAAAAAGATTTGGCATCTTATATTTTTTTCTAGCAACTCTGAGTGACCGAGCTTGTTCCCAAGTGTGACTGTTAAATGTCATTCTTGATTGACCTGAAAAGTGTATTCATGTGTGGCTTAGAACGGAAACTAAAGAAAAAACATGGTTTTGCAAATGCTATCCAAATCAAAATATTTTTTGTTTCACTTCCACTGTTTATTGCTGAATTATCAAGGTCAAAAGATCATTGAAAATGCAACTTGGCATTCTTTTCTTCTAAGTCACACTGCAAGCATCTTAACTCTTCTAAGAGCAACTGCCGGCAACTGCATCTTCCAATGTTCCTTGAGCTTGCCAAGTGTATTGGGTGTATTGCCCAAGTAATGCTTGTCAACAACTTGTTCTTGGGTGTTTGTGATGACTCATTACTTGCCCAAGTCACATCACTACTAGAATGTGGTAATGATGTCGTGATTTGCCACCTGATTTCAATGTTGATGGGCTTTAGCAAATGGAAATTTCAAATAACAACGTTGCACTAATGAGTTATTTAAAATCTTGCATTGCAACATAATAACATAAGCAATTGTTAAATGAAATATTCTCCGGCAATTTGGCAATACAACATAAGTTTTTGTGTTAATGAATAAGATTTTACGTCACACTTTCAGCGGTCCTTCAGGTATTTTTCTTCAAAACTCTGATGCCAACATGTTATGCCAAGTTGTGGAATAAACGAGCCGATCCTTGCTTTGAAATTTATATTGTTTAAGTTTAGAACATCGGAAACATAAATCTAGATATATCGTGCCTTCAAATTTAAACCAATCGAACACCACAGAAAAAAGGCAAACCCCAATTTGAACAATCTTGGCAACACTTCGCATGTCTCACTTTGTCTCAAGTCGGAATCAAGACCAGCGAGACTTTCATTGTATTGGTCTGGTCTCATACTGTATGAGACATTGCTGGTATCGGCCCCATCAGTAATGTAAACGTTAAACGTCCAAAGATAGCCAATCTTAGCCCTGATATAGCCCCAACCTCTCTCAGCCAGAGAGAGGTTGCGTGGCCAAGTAATAACATTCCGTGAAAAAAGACATTAGGAGGAAAAAGGATATTTCTTGATTCGATAGCTCGAAAAAAGTCATACCAATCATAGGCCAGTGTAATATTTTGATTGTCAGTTGCGGTTTTGCACGAACAAAATACAATCCACACTAATAATTCTTTATCCCATTCGACGACCATGCGACTAGACCGGAGGGTATGGGAATGCAGCAACAATTTCAAAAAGACTTTAACAAAATACTTAGAGAACTTCTTGGCATAAAAACTGTGGACCGAGTCACAAACATCGAACTCCATCAAAAATTTGGCTTCCTATCTCTCAATCAAAAGGCCACCCAAATGGCGTTGGTGGAAGTCTGGAAAGCAGTGAACATGCCTGACATTGGCACCTCAAGCTTGTTCAGAAGTGTCAAGGCGTCAAAACCAGTGGGAATTTACCGGGTGAGCACCAGGGGAGAGGAATCAAGAAAATCCACTTCACTGCCTCGGACTCAAAATTTGTTCAGACTGCCTCTCGGCTGTGGAACGGCTTGCCTTCTGACGCTCATTCAGCCCCAACTTTGGGAAGGTTTCGCTAGCTCGGCTATCTCTCCGCTTCTTTCCTCTCTACCAATTTTATAATCAAAAGTGCTCAAAGCAATTTACGAACAATAAATTAAATTAATAAATTAACTTGTACTCATACAGTTGCTTGACAAACATAGAAAGAAAAGATTACTTTTGGGTTGAAAAGGCCATCAAAACAATTATTGGATTTGCAAATCTGATTTTAAGTATAGCTATACAAAAAACGTTCCTTTAAAAAGGCATTTTTAACTCTTGGTTTTTATTTGACATGTTACAAGTACTTTTTTTTCTTTTTTTCCATCTGTTGGGAACTTTTATTCATCTTTTTTGTTTAATCGGTCAATTTTATTCGTCTTTTTTCGTCTAATTTGACAGTTTTATTCGTCTTAACTTCCTGTCCCTACTTATTACACTAATCTTTGTTGTACTGTTCTTGTACATTGATTTCAATGTATATGTATAATAATGTGATGTATGACAATTTAGGGAATGAAATGGAATGTTGATATTGATCACGCAACCTCTCAGCCGATCTTTGGACGTTTAACGTTTACATGAACTTGTATCTTCCTTCTTCGATGCAATGAGCTTTTGGAGGGATGGTAAGGCCATAGTTAGACATCAAAAGTGCCAAATTTTGTCCTTTTAAGTATTGAATATATTGACTTTTATGAGTTTCCTGAAAAAATAATTTCTGCCATTTTCTGCCACTTTCTGCCATTTTTTGCCATTTTCTGCCACTTATTTCGAATGAATAAAAGCCATTTTCTGCCACCAATTTCTGCCAGGTGGCAGAAAGTGGCTTTTATTCATATGCCATCACTGACGCCAGATGATGGAAAATCCCACATCCTGGTGTCTTAAGATGATGCGGTCGGTGCGAACTGATCCAGGACGTGTTCCCCGAAAGATGGGCAAGAGAGGTTTGTGGTCAGTAACGATGGTGACGTTTGGATTTCCAACGAGGTAAATTTTCATTTTTCGTATGCCATGGTCAATGGCCAATGGCCATGGCCTCTAGATCGATTTGTAGGTAACGTTTCTCGGTTGCTGTGGTGGCACGCGATGAAATGGCCACGGTTTTCAATTTGTCAAGCCCATCACTCTGACAGAGAACTGCGCAAAGTCCGTCACGGTGGGCATCAACGAAGAGGAAGGTGGCCTTAGAAGTGTCGAAGAAACTCAGACAAGCGTCTTCATGAAGCGATCGCTTGAGGTTTTCAAACTCTTCTTGATGAATATTCGTCCACACGAACTTGGCGCTCTTAGTGGTAAGTTGTCTGAGATTGGGTGTTTCTCGAGCGATGAAAGGAATAAAGTCCGAGTTTGATCCAGCCATGCAAAGAAACGAGATAAGATCGTCCTTCGACTTTGGAGGGGTCACCTCTCGAAGGTTTTTTCCCTTTTCCGGATCTGGCTTGACGCCCTCCGATGATATCAGCATTCCCCAGAATGGAATCTCACTTTTCCCAAAGACACATTGTCGGGGTTCAAAGTCATTCCCGTCTCCAGCAGCATGTTAAGGAATTGTTGTAGGGATTGATCGTGATATATGATCTTTGCGTGTTTTTCCGGCGATGACAATGTCATCGTGTACTGCATGGAGACCTGGTATGTCGCTAAAAGTTTGCCTGATGGCCTTCATGAATTCTCCAGAGGCGGGCTTAAAACCCATGGGGAGTCGTTTGAAGTGGTACAGCTTATTGCCAACTCTGAAGACTGTGAGCACCCTGGAAGACGGGGCCAACACTAGTTGATGGAAGTAGTGATGGGAGGCAAACAAGAGCTTGGGCAAGCGGTCCGGTACAGTACCTTGGACTTGCCGAAACTTGGGTCTACTTGGGTGCCTGTACAAGTATTTTTCTCACCTTACAGGTTTGCCAAATTTGCTAGGAATGAAGACTAAACCTTCGGCATCAGAATTTCAATTAACCAGAAAGTTTCAGCTAAATAGGGCCCAGGCCCTTGTTAGGATGGATTTTTAGATGAAAATACACAATTCAAAGCTTTTGCATCGAGAAATGCAAAAGCTTTAGATTATATTTCAAAAAAAAAAAGATTTGGCATCTTATATTTTTTTCTAGCAACTCTGAGTGACCGAGCTTGTTCCCAAGTGTGACTGTTAAATGTCATTCTTGATTGACCTGAAAAGTGTATTCATGTGTGGCTTAGAACGGAAACTAAAGAAAAAACATGGTTTTGCAAATGCTATTCAAATCAAAATATTTTTTGTTTCACTTCCACTGTTTATTGCTGAATTATCAAGGTCAAAAGATCATTGAAAATGCAACTTGGCATTCTTTTCTTCTAAGTCACACTGCAAGCATCTTAACTCTTCTAAGAGCAACTGCCGGCAACTGCATCTTCCAATGTTCCTTGAGCTTGCCAAGTGTATTGGGTGTATTGTAGTGATGGGTTTCGAACCGGGAGTGCTGCCATTTTTTACTCGGAAGTTTATCATTGTTGATTAGGGCAGGTTGTATTGAACGTTTTCAAAAAGACCTAAACAGGGACCAATTTGGCAACACTCGAACTAGTTCGATTTCGAGTTCCATCAGTAGCTATACTTTTGGATTTCGAGTTGGCAGTGCTGCCATATTTTATGACGTCTCTAGTTGAGAAGATTAGTTGGGGGTCAACTTTTTGACCTTAAAATCCAAAGTGGCAAAACTCGGCCAAAAATCCAACTCGAAACCCATCAGTAGTGTATTGCCCAAGTAATGCTTGTCAACAACTTGTTCTTGGGTGTTTGTGATGAGTCTAGGGACGGGCATTTCGTGATAAAAAGACGATGGACGTTATATGGAATAAAATTCCACGTTCACAAACGCGGCTCATTCTATCCAACTTGAAATCAATTGAATTCAAGTTGGAGTGACATTAGAAGTACTCCCGTAGCTGTCCTGTTAACAGGAACAAAGACAAGGCCTATTGTGAGGTTCTGATTTGATTTCATAAGAGGTGAAGTTGTTTACGCTCAGCAATATCTTTGAAGGTGAATATGTATTCCATTTAACGCGCATGCTCTTATTTGCACGAAACGCCCGTCTCTGGTGATGACTCATTACTTGCCCAAGTCACATCACTAGATGGAAGGACGAACGAAAGTCCAGCTTGGAAAACACCGTGCATCCCACCAGAGCAGCCTTGATGGAATCAATGGTTGGTATGGGAATGCGACTATCTATCAGGTTTTTGTTAACATTCCTTAGGTCTATGGTTTTCCTTATCTGGCCATTATCTTTTGGGGCGATCTGCACATTGCTTACCCAAGGGGCTGGGCCATGGTGTGTTGCAATTATTCCGTCCTTGAGCATTCGTTCAGTTTCTTGGTTGACCAAGGCCTCCAGATGGAATGGCACATATCATGGCGGGGCTGCCACAGGGCGTGGGTTGGCGATTAGGTGCAGTTCCACCACATAATTACGGAGGCAAACAACATTCTGAAGCACGGACCGAAACTTGTTAAGAATCGTGGCGTTTATGGTCGTTATCTTTTTAATGGCTCGTACCACTTGATCCGTAGAGTTTGGTTGGAAGCCTGGGAGGTTGATTATGATAATGCCAAGGGACACGCACGCTTCGCATGAAAGAAGAGGTGTCATTGGACGAGACGGTGAATCCTCGACGACGTACCACTTGGTTGCAAGCGTGTGACCATTCCAAGATACATCCGCTGTTCCAACACCAATTGGCTGGATAGGCTTGGAGGATGCACCGTACGGTTTAATTCGAATCCTTGTTGGTCTCAGGCTTGTCAACAAGGAACCCGGGCAGAGCCTTTTTGGTATGACGATAATTTGTGTTCCGAAGTCAGCGACGGCAAGAACATGGTTGGCATTGATTGCCACTTGAACTTTGGGAGTGCTCAAAGGTGGTCTCGAATTGGTAGCCGTCATAAAGACTTGAAGAAAATGCGCTTCCTCGTCCGAAGTCTCGTTCTCCTCTTCAGAACACAAGGCATCGGCCATCGACGTTGACTTTCCATGTCCATGAGACCCGGTATATTCTCTTGTTACTTGCCCCCTGGACTGAAAAACCCCTTTCCGACTGGCATGATTTTTGTTTTTCCTGGTTGGATTTGCGCGGCATACCACAACAGAATGACCCAATTTATTGCATCCTGAGCATCTTGCTCCTTTGGCAGGGCACACGTCGCGTGAGTGCCAGGGATTTGATCCACAACTTGGGCATGATGATGGCGTACTTGGGGCCCTTATATTGTTCTGACGTCTTCATCGTTGAGAATAAAGTCCCACTGTCCTGAGAGCATCGCACTCAGTTGTTGATGCCACCATTACCGAGGCACCGTTCAGGGTGTTAGATGCAGACGCCGAATCTTCAAGCAGCATGCCATTATCCACAACCTCTCTTAAGGACCAATTCTTTTGGATAGCACCATCACGTAGGGTTTGGTTATATCTGCCGAGAATAAGTTGTATTTTTGTAGCCATTTTCACTGGGTCGCCTTCATTGAAGTCATCGCGGTTAAACCAAGAGTTCGGCGTGCTGGCGGCATCGTTCAGCGAATTTACCTATGGGTTCACCAGAGTCCTGCTGTAACCCCGATATTTCACAATAGACTGCCACCTTGACGCCT
This sequence comes from Tigriopus japonicus, assembly GCA_010645155.1. Taxonomy (NCBI): domain Eukaryota; kingdom Metazoa; phylum Arthropoda; class Copepoda; order Harpacticoida; family Harpacticidae; genus Tigriopus; species Tigriopus japonicus. Next base: position 2,757,761 of record CM021313.1, read on the forward strand.
TAGGTTGGTAGAGGTTCTTGAGTGATTGGACGATGGTTTCGAAGGTAGCAGTAGGGTCATTTCTAGCGTTTGGGCACGTAGCGTCGATGTCTTTCATTCCAGTTTCTCCGATGAACCACAACAGCTTCTTCATTTTGTTTTTGGCGTAGAGGGCATTGGCTGCCGCGTTGTTTGGTTCGGGTTCTGGAAGTATATGGTCGCAGTAGATCTCAAACCTCGCCAACCATTTGTCGAACGCCCTAGCTACATCTACTCCGTGATCGATGGGATTAAAGGGTGAGGGTCCACTCGCTTCCATTTTCAGCAGCTATGCGTGGGTTCGAAAACGGATCCTCGTCGCTCGTAAAACAACTCGAGTCAAAGAGTATTTGGACCTGTTAATTAACATAGATATTAGTAATTGTAGGGTGCACATTTGATTATTTGGTTCTTACCCTCAGCCTTTGTCAGAGTAGCGTTCGATTGAATGCTTCTATATCGACATGAGAGAGAAGAATGTAGGCTGAATTTTACACAACGCGCCATTGAAATGTGCTAATTGTCATTTGGCGATTTTTGGATTGTATCACTCAGGGAAACTTTTAGACGCTAATCCACACCAACCAATCACCATCATCACCAACCATCCATACCAATCTGATGCCGGACACGAAGATGCCTATGGAAAATGATGTGGAAGATGTGATGGCTAGCTTCGCTGGCCGGGCGAGGCTCAAACCTCCGACCCTAGCACCAATCCTCCAAAACAAATAACGAGCAAAAGTCAAATATGAACAAGCTTTTCGGGTAAATAGCGAGTTTATTATGGGAGATCGAATATTGGAAAAATCATATCATGTATTTTTCTTGATTATATTCAAATGAGATCACTCTCACACGATGAATAGACATTGAAATTGTGGTCCAATAATTAAAATGGAACATGGGAACAGAAACGATAGGGTATTGGTGGAACAAATTGCTCGAGTGATAACGAGTTCGAGTTTCTTATGGGAGATCAATTTTTTGAAAAATCATGTCATGTATTTTTCATGATTTTATTCAAATGAGATCACCCTCAGACGACGAAAAGACATTGAAAATGTGGGTACAAAAATTAAAAAGGAACATGGAAACAGAAAAGATAGGCAAAATAACGAGCAAAAGTCAAATATGGTATTGGTTGAACAAGCTTCTTCGACAAAAGCGAGTTTCTTATGGGAGATCGATTTTTTTTAAAATCATATCATGTATTATTCTTGATTTTTTTCAATTGACATTACTTTCAAACGATGAACAGACATTAAAATTTGTGGGTCCAATAATTAAAATGGAACATGGGACCGGATAAGATAGGCAAAAACACAAGCAAATGTCAAATATGGTATTGGTTGAACAAGCATCTCGGGAAATAGAATGAATATAATAAAGAATAATACACGACATGGTTTTTCAAAAATTCGATATCCCATAAGAAACTCGCTTTTGCCCGAGATGCGTGTTCAACCAATACCATATTTGACATTTGCTTGTGTTTTTGCCTATCTTATCCGGTCCCATGTTCCATTTTAATTCTTGGACCACAAATTTAATGTCTTTTCATCGTGGATGAATGGAATAAAATAAAGAATAATACATGATATAAGATTTTATATAAGATTTTTCAAAAATTCCATCTCCCATTAGAAACTCGCTATTACCCGAAAAATTTGTTCAACCATTACCATTCTTGACTTTTGGTCTATTTTGTTTCCATGTTCCATTTTAATTGAGATGATCATGAACTGAGAGTGATGTCAATTGAATAAAATCAAGAATAATACATGATTTTTTTTTTCAAAAATTCAATCTCCCATTAGAAACTCGACATTACCTGAAAAGCTTGTTCAACCAATACCATATTTGACTTTTGGTCGTTATTTTGCCTATCTTATCCGGTCCCATGTTCCATTTTAATGATTGGACCCACAAATTCAATGTCTGTTCATCGTATGAAAGTAATGTCAATTAAATAAAATCAAGAATAAAACATGATACGATTTTTTCAAAAATTCGATTTCCCATAAGAAACTAACTATTACCCGAGAAATTTGTTTAATCAATACTATTCTTGACTTTTGTTCGGTATTTTGCCTATCTCTTTTATGTTCCTATGTTCCATTTTAATGATTGGACCCACAATTTCAATGTCTGTTCATCGTCTTAGAGTAATGTTAATTTAGTAAAATCAAGAATAATACATGATAAGATTTTTCAAAAATTCGATCTTCCCTGAGAAACTCGCTGTTACCCGAAAAATTTGTTCAACCAATACCATATTTGACTTTTGCTTGTGTTTTTGCCTATCTTATCCGGTCCCATGTTCCATTTTAAATATTGTACCAAAAATTCAATGTCTGTTCATAGTCTGAGAGTGATGTGAATTGAATAGAATCAAGAAAGAACATTATATGATTTGATTATTCAAAAATTCGATCTCCCATAAGAAACTCTCTTTTACCCGACAAGCTTGTTCAACCAATACCATACAAAATTCAATTAACTATAAAAACATTTAACAATTCCGTAATATACTAAAATTGGTCAAATGGGATATTTCCTCTGATGACCCAAAGGGCTCTTTTGACGACTTCCAATCAAATTTTGAGGACGCATTTCATGTCTCGTGCCCCACCCGTGTAGTCAAAAAAACAAATACACACAATTCTAAAAATCCTTGGATGTCGAGGGGCCTTATAATTTCTCGGAAAAGACGCCTAAAGTTATATGCTGCGTTTCTTAAAAATCCTCATACTGCATTATGAAGCACACTAATTACTCGAATATTTACTTAAAACTAATAAAAGCAGCCAAAGCTTCCTACTGGAAAAAGTACTTTGATTCAAATCATGGAAACTCAAGCAAAACTTGGAAGGGCGCAAAAGAACTTTTAGGATACAAAACAATTCAAAATCCTTTCCCATCGCAATTAAAGATTGACGGCGAAATACTCACCGATAAGCAAGCCATGGCCAGTTCATTCAATTCACACTTCATCTATTGGTAAAAAAATCAATGACGAACTACCTACTGATACGACCAACCTTTTTAGTCTTACCCAAAATATACCAGTCCTTGATAACCCCCGAAAATACTATTTTAAAGCAATACATCATCTAGAAATTCAAAAAGTGATTGAAGAACTTCCAAACAAAAATAGTTCTGGTTTTGACGGCATTTCTTGCCGGGTGCTAAAAAAATTAAGACCGAAATTGCTTACCCACTTGCCAAAGTAATAAACATTTCTTTAACATCAGGTTATGTACCAGAAAACTGGAAAACAGCAAAAGTCCTGCCATTGTTTAAAGGCGGAGACCAAGATTTAATGACAAATTATCGCCCGATTAGCATTCTTCCGTCTCTTTCCAAAAAACTAGAAAATCGTTTACAAGCAAATATATGCTCCTTTCGAAAAAGATCACCTTTGTAATTTTCAGTTTGGATTTCGACAAAAACATTCGTCACTACACGCCATACATACAGTCAGGAGCAAAAATATTCGTAACCTCGAAAATTTTATTGATTTTTAAATGATACTCGATTTTTGAAAAATATATTTAAGAACCATTTTGCTCCTTAGTTATTCTTTTATCATTTAAAAGCTATGATACTTTTCTTTTTAATTATTTACAAGATTTTGGTTAAAAAACTGCTCAGAACATGTTTTAGACCAAGAGCAAAAGTATTCGTAACATTTTGTCAATAGTTTATTGAATGCCCTTTTTGCTGAATTACACTTAAGAGACGTTTTTTATAATCATTTACAAGATTTTTACATACATCTGAAGGAATGTTAGCCCATTCTTCATAACAGATTTGCTCCAGTTCCTCAATTGTCTTTGGACGTCTTGCACGGATACGGACTTTTAATTCTCTCCAAAGGTTTTCAATTGGATTAAGGTCCGGATTCATGGAGGGCCAGTCCAAGACCTTAATCCGATTGTCCTTCAACCATTTCTTGACCAAAATGCTGTTGTGCTTAGAGTCGTTGTCGTGCTGGAAGACAAACTGTCGACCAAGCCGAAGTTTCCGCGCTGAACTCTGGAGATTTCAGATATCCCGATAGTCTTCTTTTTTCATTGTCCCATGAATTCTCACGAGGTTACCGGTGCCTTTGGCGGAAAAGGAGCCCCATAACATGATCGATTCTCCACCGTGCTTGACCATAGGGATGGTGTTTTTTGGATGAAACGCTTCTCCTTTACGTCGCCAAATCCTTTGAACATCGTTGTGACCAAAAAGCTCAACCTTTGTCTCATCTGACCAAAGAATCCTAGACCAAAAGTCACTGGTCTTGTCAAGGTACTTCTTAGCAAATTCCAAGCGAGCCTTCAAGTGTCTATCCTTGAGCAAGGGAGTCTTCCGTGGGCGACAAGACTTCAATCCTGCTTTGTGAAGTGAGCGAGCAACAGTAAACCTCGAGATGAACAATCCATTTTCACTGAGACTGTTCCGGATGTCCTTGACCGTTGTTCGAGGATTATTTGTGACCTCTCTGACAATCTTCCTCTCAAGTCTGGCTGACAGTTTCCTTGGACGACCGGATCTTGGGAGGTTCTCAACCGTTCCGTTCTTTTGTGCCTTCTTCACGACGTACTGAATCGTTGAAATCGGGATGTCCAGAAGCTTCGAAATGGCTCTGTAGCCCTTGCCTCCATGATGAAGACTTACTATCTTCAACTTCAAGTCCTTGTCGAGCTCCTTGACCTTGGTCATGATTGGCTGACTGTGAAGCAATTGTTCAATTCCGTAAAATTTATAACATCCAAGAAAGATCTAGAAAATCTTGGAAAAAAGGAGACTAAATGACTTTTCTCCGGCTTGCCAGAATGTTCTACATCTTTCGATCAATTTTTTCTGATGAAAAATCTGTTTATAAACCTATTTTGTTAACTTTTTTGCGCGTTACGAATACTTTTGCACTATCTAAAATTTTATTTTTGATAATTAAAAGTTAGTTTCAGACATTTTTATAAGACAATTGCGGGAAACTGGTATTATTCCTAATCGGAAAAAAATATTACATTCTTACAAACTTCTTAGCATAGTATTTAATTGGATATAAAGGATTTTCTGGTTTTCTCGTCACGTTACAAATACTTTTGCTCCTGACTAACTTCTTGCAAAATATTTTCAATAACGCAAACGATTCTAAATATTCTTTGGGCATCTTTGTAGATCTTCGAAAAGCATTTGATACTGTCAACCATCACAGTATTTTGCAAAATTTAGCCAAATACGGTTACAGCGAAAATATTATTAGGTGGGTCAAAAACTACTTGGATGATCGCAAGCAACTTGTCCAACTCGACGACATTCATTCTAACCTCGCCCCAATCCCTTGCGGTGTTCCTCAGGGGAGTATCCTTGGTCCATTGCTATTCTTAATCCTTATTAATGATCTTCCAAGGGTTACGCCTTTCAAAACAAGACTTTTCGCAGACGATACGACCTTTCAACATTTTGGGAACGATTTGTCTAAAATGAAAGACGAACCAAGCAAATGGCTGGTAGATGTATCGAATTGGTTTAAAATAAATAGACAAGTAATGAATTTTGACAAAACTAAACTAATGGTTTTTAGCCCACGACCTGTAGCTTTTAATTTTTATCTTGCACTAAACGGCCACACAATTGAACAAGTAAGTTCTAGTCATCAAAAGAAAAGTGTCCAATTCTTGGGCCTCTTTTTGAACAACACCTGAAATGGAACGAGCACATATTAATCAAAGCGTCCGGAAAACACTTAATACATTCTTCTTGGCAAGGAAATCTCTTTCAACACAAATACGGTCCATGCTTTACAAATCTCTAATAAAACCAAGCTTGAATATGGAATTGGATACTTTGGGCAATGTTCTGCGGTTAAAGGCCTTACCTCACTTCAAAAAAGAGCAATCCGATGGATTAAGAATGCGAAAGCAAAGGCCCATACGGGAGATATTTTCCAGAACGAGAAATTATTGAAAATAGCAGACTTATTAGTCACTTACAATCACATAAAATACCTCTTCAATTGCATCCAATCCAATACACCCTCGATCGTCAGTCAATACACATTCAAAGAGCAAAGAGGAGGAGATATTACCTTTCATCTACCATTCGCCCGACTCACATGGCTTCAAAAAATTCCCCCTTATTCATTATCAAAATCTTAGAACATTTTTAGACCGATTACAAATTTCAAACTTTCAATCAATAATACTTGGAGAGATTGGTCCAAACAGTTGACAGACACCATCTAAAGCATTCATTCATTCATTCATTCATTCATTCATTCATTCATTCATTCATTCATTCGTTCGTTCGTTCATTCATTCATTCATTCATTCATTTATTCATTTACTCATTCATTCATTCATTCAATATTTGACTTTTGATCGTTATTTTGCCTATCTAATATGTTTCAATGTTCCATTTTAATGATTGGACTCACAAATTCATTGTCTGTTCATCGTCTGAGAGTAATGTCAATTGAATACAGTCAAGAATAATACATGATTTGATTTAATTAAAATTCGATTTCCCATTAAAAAACTCGCTTTTACCCGAGAAGCGTGTTCAATCAATTCCATATTTGACATTTGCTTGTGTTTTTGCCTATCTTATCCGGTCCCATGTTCCATTTCAATTGTTGGACCCACAAATTCAATGTCTTTTCATCGTTTGAGAGTTATCTGAATGGAATAAAATCAGGAATAATACATGATTTGATATTTCAAAATTTCGATTTCCGATAAGAAACTCGCTATTACACGAGAGGCTTGTTTAACCAAAACATATTTGACATTTGCTCGTTATTTTGCCTATCTTTTCTGTTTCTATATTCCATTTCAATTATTGGACCACAAATTCAATGTTTGTTCATTGTCTGAGAGTAATCTGAATGGAAAAAAACAAGAATAAAACATAAAATGATTTTTTGAAAAATTCGATTTCCCATAAGAAACTTGCTATTATCTGAGAAGCTTGTTCAACCAATACCATATTTGACTTTTAGTCGTTATTTTGCCTATCTTTTCCGGTCCTATGTTCCATTTTCATTCTTGGACCACAAATTCAATGTCTGTTCATCGTCTGAGAGTAATGTCAATTGAATAAAATCAATAATAATATATGTTTTGATTTTTCAAAAATTCGATCTCCCATAAGGAACTCGCTAATACCCGAGATGATTGTTCAACCAAAACATATTTGACTTTTGGTCGTTACTTTGCCTATCTTTTATGTTCCCATGTTCCAATTTAATTATTGGACCAGAAATTCAATGTCTGTTCATCGTCTGAGAGTAATGTCAACTGAATAAAATCAAGAATAATAAAAGATATCATTTTTCAAAAATTCGATCTCCCATAAGGAACTCAATATTACCCGAGAAGCTTTTTTCAACCAATACCATATTTGACTTTTGGTCGTTATTTTGCCTATCTTTTATCTTCCTATGTTCCATTTTAGTTATTGGACCCACTAATTCAATGTCTGTTTATCGTATGAAAGTAATGTCAATTGAATACTATCAAGAATAATACATGAAATGATTTTTTGAAAAATTCGATTTCCAAATAAGAAACTTGCTATTATCAGAGAAGCTTGTTCAACCAATACCATATTTGACTTTTAGTCGTTATTTTGTCCAATGTTCCATTTTAATTATTGGACCACAAATTCAATGTCTGTTCATCGTCTGAGAATGGTGTCAATTGAATGACAAAAAATCAAGAATAATACATGATATGATTTCTTAAAAATTCAATTTCCCATAAGGAACTCGCTATTACCCGAGAAGCTTGTTCAACCAATACCATATTTGACTTTTGGTCGTTATTTTGCCTATCTTTTCCGGTCCCGTGTTCTATTTCAGTTATTGGACCCAAAGATTCAATGTCTTTTTATCGTTTGCGAGTTACTTGAATGGAATAAAGTCAAGATTAATACATGATATGATTTTTCAAAAATTCGATTTCCAAAAAAAAACTCGCTATTACCCAAGAAATTTGTTCAACCAATACCATATTTGACTTTAAGTCTTTTTTTTGCCTATCTTTTCTGGTCCCATGTTCTATTTCAATTATTGGACCCAAAAATTCAATGTCTTTTTATCGTTTGCGAGGTATCTGAATGGAATAAAGTCAAGATTAATACATGATATGATTTTTCAAAAATTTGATTTCCCATAAGAAACTCGGTATTGCCCGAGAATCTTGTTCAAACAATACCATATTTGACTTTTAGTCGTTTTTTTGCCAATCTTTTATGTTCTTATGCTCAATTTCAATTGTTAGATCCACAAATTCAATGTCTCTTCATCTTCTGAGAGAAATATCAATTGAATAAAATCAAGAATAATACCTGATATGATTTTTTGAAAAATTCGATTTCCCATTAGAAACTTGTTATTATCCGAGAGCCAATCAGCCAATACCATATTTGACTTTTGGTCGTTATTTTGCCTATCTTTTATGTTTCTATGTTTTATTTTAATGATTGGACCCACAAATTCAATGTCTGTTCATCTTCTGAGAGAAATGTCAATTGAATAAAATCGAGAATAATGCATGACATGATTTTTCAAAAATTCGATTTCCCATAAGAAACTTGCAATTATCCGAGAGCCAATCAACCAATACCATATTTGACTTTTGGTCGTTATTTTGCCTATCTTTTATGTTTCTATGTTATATTTTAATGATTGGACCACAAATTCAATGTCTGTTCATCTTCTGAGAGAAATGTCAATTGAAAAAAAATCAAGAATAATACCTGATATGATTTTTCAAAAAATTGATCTCCCAAAATAAACTCTCTATTACCTGAGAAGCTTGTTCAACCAATACCATATTTGACTTTTGGTCGTTATTTTGCCTATCTCATCTGGTCCCATATTCAATTTTAATAATTGGACCCACAAATTCAATGTCTGTTTATCGTATGAAGGTAATGTCAATTGAATACTATCAAGAATAATACATGATATTATTTTTCAAAATATTACCTCCCATTAAAAACTCTCTATTACCTGAGAAGCTTGTTCAACCAATACCATATTTGACTTTTAGTTGTTGTTTTGCCTATCTTATTCGGTCCAATGTTCCATTTTAATTATTGGACCATAAATTCAATGTCTGTTCATCTTCTGAGAGAAATGTCAATTGAATAAAATCGAGAATAATACATTATATGATTTTTCAAAAATTAAATTTCCCTTAAGAAACTCTCTATTACCTGAAAAGTCTGTTCAACCAATACCATATTTGACTTTTGACCATTATTTTGCCTATCTTTTATTTTCTTATGTTCCATTTTAATGATTGGACTCACAAATTCAATGTCTGTTCATCGTCTGAAAGTAATGTCAATTGAAAAAAATCAAGAATAATACATGATATGATTTTTTAAAAATTCGATTTCCCATAAGGAACTCGCTATTACCTGAGAAGCTTGTTCAACCAATACCATATATGACTTTTGGTCGTTATTTTGCCTATCTTTTATTTTCTTATATTTCATTTTAATAATTGGACCCACAAATTCAATGTCTGTTTATCGTATGAAAGTAATGTCAATTGAATAAAATCAAGAATAATATATGATATGATTTTTCAAAATATTGATCTCCCATAATAAACTCTCTATTACCTGAGAAAATTGTTCAACCAAAACCATATATGACTTTTGGTCGTTATTTTGCCTATCTTATCTGGTCCCATATTCCATTTTAATAATTGGACCCACAAATTCAATGTCTGTTTATCGTATGAAAGTAATGTCAATTGAATAAAATCAAGAATAATACATGATATGATTTTTTAAAAATTCGATTTCCCATAAGGAACTCGCTTTTACCTGAGAAGCTTGTTCAACCAATACCATATTTGACTTTTGGTCGTTATTTTGCCTATCTTTTATGTTTCTATGTGATATTTTAATGATTGGACCCACAAATTCAATGTCTGTTCATCTTGTGAGAGAAATGTCAATTGAAAAAAATCAAGAATAATACATGACATGATTTTTCAAAAAATTGATCTCCCAAAATAAACTCTCTATTACCTGAGAAGCTTGTTCAACCAATACCATATTTGACTTTTGGTCGTTATTTTGCCTATCTCATCTGGTCCCATATTCAATTTTAA
>CM021313.1:2790808-2845461 GCA_010645155.1 Tigriopus japonicus
TAAAGCTTGTTGTCACTAATATTTTCCCGGTAGAAAATGCTACATTCTCCCAGGGGAGGGTAAGAATCCAGAACCAAAAGAAAGTACTGCTTATACCAGGGGGTTCCACTTTCCGTAACGGAAAATACATTCATCATCAGCTATTTGAGTTTATATGGTCCATTTTTGACGCCAAAAAACGCTACATCGCATACATGAAATGTATTTTGACGAGGTATTTAATATGCTTGCACACTTTAACACTCAATATGTAAATACAATTTCATAGTTTCCAATTGTGTTCCAAAATGGCACCTGGAACACAATTCAATATCATTTTTCGTGCCCAGGTCCTGGTGAAAACAAGCATTAGCTTATCCAGGATCTGAGGAATATACGTAAGTCTTTCTATGTTATGTCTTTATTATTTGTAGGCTACACTTCCATATTCATGAAGAAACCAAACTGACACAAACAAATTCCTGAAATTAATCATTATACCGAAAAACAAAATCCCAAAGATTCCAAAAGGAAGTGCTTGCCAAGAACACCTGTCACATCCTAAACGGCTTTACTACAATCATTCTTCCAAAGTCTTTTACAGAGTTATTTTTATGAAAGTTTGAATTTTTCAAGATGTTCATGTAGAACAAGGGCCAAATCTAATTCAGAACCTGTTTTTGGTCTCCGGTGAGCATTTTTCCCTTTGCAAGTTGATCGTTAAAGACGACTTGATTTCGAAAAGCGAGGACCAAAACCAGTCTGTTTCCTTACATTGGAAAATGATCTGCCCACCTCCCTCGAGGGAAAATATTCTCTCCGAAAACCCGATAGCTGACTGAATTTTCTACGGGTGTTTTTGAGCGAGCCAAGGAGGTTGCAGATTGGGGTCACCTTAAAGTACACGAAAAAGAGAGTTTGTGCTTGCTCAAGTAATTAAAAACGAGTCAGTGAGGATTGGTTGGCGGAAGAAAATACGACTTTCTAAACGGGTACGGGAAAAACATGCCCAAGCATCCAAAAGTTGTTTTCCTGGAAAAAAAGTTGTTTTCCTGTAGAAAAGAAATGGTTGTCCCAATAAGATCTCCTTCACCGTTAGTGTTTTTTGGCCCAATATGTTCAAAATCATGAAACTTTCTAAAATTGCAGCTTGAAAGGGAGGCGACGTGATTAGCGCAGTTGCCTATGGTGAAAGGTACCAGGTTCGATTCTCCTCCCCGACTTTTCTCTAGGAAACTTTTAAACGTTAATCCACTCCCACAAGCGGAGAACCATTTTGAGACCGGTCTTGAAAATGCCTATCTGAAATATTTGGACGATGTGATGGCTGGCTTTGCTGGCCAGGCGAGACTCAAACTTCGGACCCTAGTACAAAAAGTCGAAAAAGTCCACAAAACTTTCTTTTTCTCCATCACACGTCACTAATAGATTTTAATTTGTTGATCATGCTATTTCGGCAAACATCGAAGTCGATTTTGAATAGCAAGTTTTTTGAGACTGGAAATACTCAGATAGGATGTGTTATGACAACGCCAGAACCAGAAAATTGAGAAGGCAGTGGATGCCATTGGTAGGGGCGGCTGCCTTGACACCGTATACTTAGATTTTGCCAAGGCATTTGATCGCGTTCCACACAAAAAGGTGGTGGAAAAACTCGCCTCCACCGGAATTCATCCCCAGTACGTGAAGTGGGTCGGGAACTAGCTTACTGGTAGAGTTCAAAGAGTTGTGGTGAGCGGCGCAGCATCGCCATGGACAAAGGTCTCGTCAGGTGTTCCACAAGGGAGCATCTTGGGGCCCGTGCTGTTTTCCATCTTCGTCAATGACCTTCAGACCTCATCAGGTTCTAGTGTTTTGAAATTCGCTGACGATACCAAGATCTTCAAGAATATAGAGAGAAAACAGGACCAGGAGAATCTTCAAAAGGACCTAGATGCTGCCGCGCGTTGGGCTGAAGAAAATGGCATGAAATTTCACACTCAGAAATGCAAAATTTTAAGGTTTGGGAAATCATCTGTGCCCGCAAAATATGTGATGGACGGCGAAGCCATCCACGAAACAACAGAAGAGACGGATCTTGGTGTCACCGTGGATCACAATCTCACCTTTTCAGGACATGTCGACAGGATAGTATTCAAAGCAAGACAAACGCTGGGAATGATCAGGTGCACATTCAAAACGAGGAACAGAGACACATTAGTGAAACTTTTCAATGCATTCGTCAGGCCAAAACTTGAGTGTAATTCGAGCATCTGGTCACCGCGGCTAAAGGGAGACTGATAAATTGGAAAGTGTGCAACGGGGTTTCACGAGATGGTGGCCTGACCTCAGGCTGTTATCATATACTGATAGACCAAAGAAACTGGGGTTAGTTGCCCTTTCTCAGCGGAGAGCTCTCTATGATGTGGTGCTAGTCTGGCGAATCAAATCCCAACAGAGGGCATTTCTGAGTCTTCAAGACAAATTTGACGAGCCGATAAGAATATGCAAAACGAGAGGAAGCATGTCGCAAACCCTGTACCATTTGCCTGCAAAGAAGAACTCAAGGCTTCATATGTTTTCAAATCGTGCAATAAGATTTTGGAACCAGTTGCCTCTTAATGTGAGGGAAATTGAGTCAACGCAACTTTTCAAAAACAAAGTCAAGTCTTTCATCAAGTCGGAGCCATTTGTCACTGATATTCAAACATGAAAACATGGGTGGGGTTGTTGTTCCTGGTGGTGATTTTCTGTGTTTTCTTTTTCTGTCACTCTTCCTGTTTGTAGGCCTATACTCTAAACGCCATAGTTGCGCAAGAGTGGCCAGTGATTATTAATTGTATAATCTTTTCCAACGGTTTGGGGAAGACGCGGTTAATAAATGCATCTCAATCTCAAAAAAGAGTAAATCCAGCTTGGGCATCCGGCGATAGAAATCTCTGGTCAAGCTTTCCTTGATTTTGTACCTGGCCAGCTCGTGCTCCTTTTCCCACCTGAACTCAACTGAAAACTTTGTGAAGTGGTTCATGAAGTGGTTTAGCATGGCAAGCAAACTTTTGGTATCAATATCATTATTTATTTCATATTTATATGAATATTTCAATATATTATATATATAAATATATATAATATTATATTAATATATAAATATATTAATATTTCAGTCTCTTCTCGTCTGTCGTCGTGAGCACACGTCTTTTGCGTTGCTCATGAATTACGGGCCGGTTTAGACTAAGTGCTGTGTTGTGTTGTGTAGTGGTCGTTTGGATCCAAGGTAAGCCATTTTTGCATATTTATTTGCCTTTTTCTTCTTTCTCTTACTACTTTATTTCTATCTTTAACACTTTTTGTCGTACTCTTTTCGTATTCTCCTCTATTTTCAGTTTATTTTTATTTTTCGTAACATCTTTTCTTTGTGTGTCTTTTTTTCAGGTTTCCTTTAGTTCCTAAGTTCTATATTGTCGTTTTAAATGTCCTTTTCATACTTACATTCTTAGTTATACTGGCAAATTAATTTGTCTTGATTAGAGATTTTAATTATTCTTTTATCGTTTTTATCCAATATTTTTCTTCCATATTTGAGGATTTGTTCTTCATTGTATGTTATCCTTTGTCTTATCTCTTATCAGTTAGGTGTGAGATTGGTTGTCTGACTCTCTCTTGAGCTAGGTTGGTCGAAACTCTTGTTTTTCTTCTTTCCTGTTGGCCAGAAAGGGTACTATTCCATTAGGTGACTGTCTTCTCACAGTTAGGTGTGAAATTGTTTGGTTGGCTCCCTCTCTTGGGCTAGGTCAGTCTGGTCAGCTTCTTCACCTAGTTGTTGTTTCCTGTTAATCTTTCTTCACACCCCCTTCTTCTCTCATTACTTTTGTTAGAGTTGGTTGTTAGTTTTTCCTTCCATTTGCATGATGGAGGCTATCTTGAGTCAGGTTAGCGATGAGGCTAGGAAATGTCTGCATTTAGCCTTAGAAGGGAAGGACCCCTCTGTTGTCAAGAAGGCTTTCATTGTTGAGGCTCTGGTTGCTTGGGTTAGTCAGACCAGAAAGCTCGTTGATTCAAAGGTGGCCTCAACTGTAGACAACTCCACTGAAACAGAGGCAACTGAGGTCGAGTTGGTTGAAGTGGCTCAACCAAAAATTGTCCAGAAAGCTATAGCTTGTAAGGAAGTCTGTCCTGACCACAAAAGGCAGCCTTGTAGTCCGGATAGAAAAGGTTGTAGCTCTTTTGAACACCCACAGTGGTGTCAAAAATTGTTGAAGTTTGGGCTCTTGAAATACAACAAGAAAGGGTGCTCAAAGGTCGAGTGCCCCTTCTTCCATCCGTAGATGTGTCGTAGATCAATGAGTAGTGGGACGTGTTTCAATGTGGAGTGTAGACAGGTTCATGTATGAGGTACTCAGAGGAAACCGAGACCAGCAAAATCTGGGTCTCCTAGATATGGTTATAGGTTAGCATCCAATCCCCAACCAATTCCCCAAACATTTTATCCTTTTAGCATCCCCCCTCCCCGTTCTCGTCCTCGTCCTCCTCCCAACTCCTTGTCCCATTTCCCTTCCCTCACCTCAAAACCTATTCCTATTTCTACCCTTCTCCCAAATATCCATAACCCGGTTCCTCCTTCCACTTTTTCCTATGGGCAACCTAGGTCCTACTCCAATGTAGTCGCCCCTCCCCCTCCTCAACAATCCCTTCCTGTAGAGCAAAATTTTGTTAGTAAGCAAGATTTTTTAAGGTTAGACAGGAAGGTCCAAGAACTGATAGACTTGGTCCATCGGAAGACTTTAAGCCCATAAAAGGGCTCTATTTGAACGTGCATTGTCTGATTTCCAAAAAAGACAGCACAAAGGTCAAAGTACTGGAGGAGCTAGCCATCGATAGAGAGGTCTCCTTCATTTCTATCACAGAGACTTGGCTTCGTCCAGGAGTTTTAGACGAAGAAGTAGCAATAGCTGGCTTTAGACTAGTTCGATGTGATAGAGTACGCCCTGATAATCCCATTTTCCCACATGGGGGCGTATGTCTATATGTCAGGAAAGACTTACTTCTTAGTCATGTACGAATGTCGAATGGAGAAGTAGAAGTTTTGATTTGTCATATCAAGGCCCTTGATCTTACGGTTGTAACAATGTATCGGCCACCTTCTTGCAGCTCTTCTTCATTTCTGTCAGCTCTCCAATTCATTGGAAAGGAGTTAGATCGAGAGGTTTGTTCTCGACTCTTTGTTGTTGGCGACTTCAATTTTCCGGCTAGCATTGTTGAGTGGGAGGTTAGTCCGGATGGGTACATTCCCATTTCGAAAACAGCATCGCTGTCTTTCGAAAAATTGGAAGAGTTTGCGATCTTGCGTAATCTCTCTCAACACGTTGGTGTTGCAACCAGAGCAGAGAGTGTTTTAGACTTAGGTTTTTCCAACGACCCTGATCTGATCTAGTATGTCCATGTTGCCCCATGTAGCCTTTCAGATCATCACATTCTTGAGATAGGGTCGACCATTACTCAAAAGCCGGCGAGCTCTAGAGTTAAACGTGCTCAAAAGGTGGGCGTGGCCAAGTTTAAGTTCAAAGATGAACACTGGCCCATTATTTTTGAAAGATTAGGCGAGCTGGACTTGATTTCCATTCTAAAGCAGGAACCATCAATAGATAAAGCTATAAATAAGCTTATTCCACTCTTTGACGAGGTTTGTTTGTCCATTGGTATTCCAGAAATAGTGGCAAAAGGTAGGCCATTGTCTAGAATTCCAAAGGTTAGAAAGAAGTTGTTCAAACGGAGTTGTCAGCTTTCAAATAGACTTCGGCGTACTTCAAATCCATTTGTTGTAGCCAGCCTCCAAAATAAGTTGACCTTGGTTCAAGCTAAGATCAGAGCTTCCATTGATTCTGATCAGATGGAAAAGGAAAGTAGAGTGACCCAGGAGGTTAAGACTAATCCAAAGGCGTTTTTCTCGTTCGCAAACACAAAGAGAAAAATGAAGCATCCTGTAGGACCTTTTGAGGTCGGCGGTAAAACCGTCAATGATAGTGAGGTTATGGCCAGTATGCTTGGAGATCAGTTCTCAAGTGTATTTTCAATTCCAAAAAGGGTAGTCAGAGCAGGCCATGACTGTAGCAATGTTTTTGATGAGACTGGCATTGATAGTCAGGATAATCGATTGGAGGATCTGGTAGTCACAGATCAAGATGCTTTTGAGGCCATCAAGAGCTTAAAGCTCTCGAGTTCTCCTGGACCTGATGGTGTGACATCTCAGTTTCTGATGAAATGTTCACAGATTCTTGCCCCTGTTTTCTCCTATTTGATGCGTTGCATTTTAGATCAGGGCAAGTTTCCCTCCTCTCTAAAAGTAGCTCATGTCGTTCCAATTTTTAAGGGCGGAGATAAGTCACTCCCTAGTAATTATAGGCCCATTTCTCTGACCTCCAGCGTTGCAAAGGTTTTTGAGAAGATTATGAAGTCCAAGCTTGTAGATTATTTGGAAGTCCATGATTTAATTCCTTCTGGACAGCATGGGTTTCGAGCTCATTTTAGTACAGTAACCCAATTGGTTGATCATATTGAGCAAATCATTGAAGGGCTCGAAAGTCATGAGTAGGGACGGGCAGAAAGTGCAAATAATCTTACCCTTTAAGTTACCAAAAGTTGCAAGAAATTGTGCCCAAATGTGCAAAACAAATTGCAGAAAAATGCGGAAAGTGCAAATAAATGTCAAAAAGAGCAAATAAATGTCGAAAAAAGGGCAACTAAATTTCAAAAAGAGCAAATAATTTGCATTTGAACTTAAAACGTCATTCATGGAGTACCCACGGCTCCTAATTTAGCAGGAGAAGTCATTTACAAGTTCTAAAGACATTTGAGACTAGTTTGAGGTGAAGAGGCAATGCCGCACAAGTAAAAGAGTTCTATTAATTAGGTCACTAACAAAAAGGATGTAAGGTCATGAAAAAGAATCTTGTCAACAATCTTCTGAATTTTTCATTCCTAAGGTGGTCTCGTGGATGTATGTAACTAAAATATTGTCGAAATATATTTAGCATTTGTTTTATATGGCTTTATATCCCTCCGTTTTTGTCCTTAAAGTTGTTCAAAAATAGACATTCAAAATTGAACAGAAAAATACCCACATGTGCCTAACAATTGCATCAAACAAAATAGTCTTAAATGTGTTTTAAGCAGGTTTTTAGTGACATTACTTCAATACTTGGCATATGGCCTAATTACCAGAACTCAATTTCAAATGTGGCATTCATTGTCTCATCACATCAAAACTGTTCTAAAATACTTTCGGAACTTAAAAGTAAAATCTCCCAGTCAATTAAGCAAAATGTACTGCTACATTGATGTATCCTTATCTTAATGATTTTAAGTTTGTAACGGCCTTTTTTTAGAAATAGTGATCTTTGTAGGCAGCAAACCTAATTCTGCAATCTATATTGCTTGTAGATCCTTCCATTACCATAACATGAGTTTCTTAAGGTTTGCTATTTGTTGCTTGCATGCAATGAGATTCTTTTGTCTAATCTTTAGTTTAGTAAACAGGATGTTATAGTTAAAGCCAAGATGGTGAATAAAGTGTGAGGTTTGCGTCTGAAATGCACATATTTCTTCAAGGTGCTAAGAATGGTTGATTGCAAATACAAGCTTTTTCGACTAGTTCAAAATCTGATCTTGAAACTAAAAATTCTTTCAAAAGCCACTACATTTTCTTAACAATTTGTCAATTTTGGCCAAAAACGTAAATAAAAATTGCAAATAAAGGTGAAAAGTGCAAAAGTGCAGAAAAATTGGTTTATGTTACTAAAAAACGTTTTACACTATTTGCCCGTCCCTAGTCATGAGTCACTTGATGTAGTCTATCTTGACTTTGCCAAGGCCTTCGATAAGGAAGATCATGGTCTTTTGCTCGATCGACTCAAAGCGTTAGGGGTCCAGGGTAAGGTCCTGACTTGGATTGATAGTTTCATAAGCGAAAGGAAGCAAATAGTCAAAGTCGAAGGATCTTTTAGCGGCATGTATGATGTCAAGTCAGGTGTTCCGCAAGGTTCAATTTTAGGTCCGCTCTTGTTTATTCTCTTTATTGCTCCTCTCCAGAATTTTAGAACAAAAGCCAGTATTTCTTCATATGCTGATGACACAAAATTAGTGTGTGGAAGGAATGGGCAGGACTCGAAATGTTTAGTTGAGAACTTGGAGAAGGTCTACTCTTGGGTTGGCGAGAGTAACATGGCATTGAACGGGATGAAATTCCGCACAATGACGTATGGGGCGTCAAAATTAGATGTTCCTCTCAAAGATATTGGAGGTTTTGATATTGAGCAGGTATCGTCCATGAGAGATTTGGGAGTTGTCGTCCAAGATGATGGAAAGTTTGATGAGCATATCCAGTTGAAAGTGGGGAAGGCATTTCAAACGTGCGGCTGGATCTATCGCACTTTCAAGTCCAGAGATAGTATTACGATGCTAACTCTGTACAAGTCGATTGTCCAGCCGCATCTTGAATATGCCTCACCCATTTGGGCTCCAATGAGTTCAGCAGGTTTGCAAAAGGTCGAGCAGGTCCAAAGATGTTTTACTAGGAACATCACAGGAATGAGAGAGCTCTCGTATTGGGAGAGGCTCCAGAAGTTAGGGCTGTACAGTACTCAGAGAAGGTTTGAAAGGTATCTGATACGGTATGTTTTCAAGAGCATTCATGGGCTCTGTCCTAACCCAGGATTTGAGATCAGTTGTAGCGATCGTAGAGGTTTTACGTGCGTTCTGAGAGCACCTCCAAATCCAAGGGAATCAAGGCTAGTTCGAACAATAAATGTCCTCCTCTCTTCTTTATCGGGCTCCTTCATTGTTCAATTTGTTGCCTATTTGCCTTCGTCGGGAATATGTAGGAGCTGATCCTCTAACAGCATTTAAGGCAGGATTGGACAAATTCTTTAATACTATTCCTGACCAACCCACTATACAAGGGTTGTATAGATCTGCCAACAGTAACTCATTGGTAGATCAAATTTCATATAAACATTAATTATTGAAACTATAATAATGATTAACTCTCTTTACAGGGAATCTCATTCCTTATAGCGGTATTGAAAAATCCGCCCCCCCCCCCAAAAAAAAAAAAAATCATGTGGTATGCCACCATTCTCAGTAACGTTTTCAGTCCCTTGGAGTTCTTAGGGGGGGTCCATATCCATTGGGGCCTTGATTTTCTCCTTTGAAGGCCTCATCTGACTAAGTCCTACTTAATTGCACGAGATGTTTCTTTCAAAGTACTTAAACTTATGTGTGTTCAATGTCAGTCTAGCCTAGCTTGATAGGCTGAAACAATGCTCCAAATGTTCGATGTGTTCCTCCTCATTTATTGGCTGAACGGACACAGATGATATCAAAATAAACCGCAATGTTTGGCTCATTGGCAACTATTTGTTTTGCCTTAGAAAATGTCCTTTCAAGAAGTTCTCCATCGAAGATGATTGCTGTCTTGGGAATGTCCTTCTCCATCATGGATAGTTTGTAAAAGCCCTGATTGCAGTCTAACAATAAGAAGATCTTATTGCCCTTGAGCTCTTCTAACGTTTCGTCGACCCTTGGCATAGGCAACGCATCTTTTATGGTCTTCATATTGAGCTGTACGTACGTGTACGTAATCGATTGCGATCTGGACATCCCCGTTCTTTCTGGGCATTAATAGCACCGGTTGTTCTGGCTACCGTCAATTGCCAGAATGAAGTAAACCTCGGTTTGTAACACGTTCAATACATTTCTTATTTCTTGTCTTAAGGTTTCAAAACGTAGGTCTCTCCGGATATCAAACTCGACACAAACTGGATTTCTGGCTATAAACTTGAATTTTTTTATATTTATATTCCTACTTCCTATTCCCTAAGTTCTCTACAGATTTGAAATTTATCATTTTTAACTTACATGTTAAATACGTGGATCTAAACCACATTTCAAAGATCTTGAACGGATTGTACATACCATGTATTATTTATTAGATTACTCTGAAGGCACTGCGGATAAACATGAATAACATCAAATACCGGTACATGAAATAGGATGGCTATTCAATATTTCCAAGCAAAAATGCAAACTGTTTTATTTCCTAAAAAATCAAATAATTTTTAATGTTTTATGTCTTTCTTAAGGGCAGAGAAACTTGATATTTGCTTAGGATTGATTCATAGGTCCGTCCACTTGAGTTCATAAAATTATTGCATACATCACTCCTTTTTGGTTTGGCAAATTTTTAATTTTAATGGCGTGTAGAAACATCTATTTTACATCATAGCACTCTTTGGTCTTCTTGACTGTTATAAACTTCTTTAACTTGCTCACATTTCTTGAAAAATCTGGCGATCAGAATAATGTATATAAAGTTCAAAATAGTCTTGGGTTTTGCCAAATTAAAGAATATGGAACTACTTCCAAAATGTCATTTCAATCTAAGGATAAAAAGTCCTAAACGATTTTAAATTTTATTGCGACTTTTACATTCCTTGGAAAGTTTATCAAAAATTAGTAAACGCTCATTGGCATTTTGATAATGAAGTAGAATTCTGTGACAAGTGATTTCATCCAGAGATTTGTGACCGGGCGAGAATTGCGAGTGCGTGATTCGTAAGAAACCGCAAGCTTCAGCGCAAAACCCCGTTAAAAACACGTCATCAATGTGAAGAAAAGGAAGTCGAAAAGCTTGCGCATGGAGACATGGAATCACTGCCCGTGGTAAGATATAGCCTGATCCACTAAGAAACGGCGGAAAAGTGGTCCCGTTGTACATGTAAGTGGGACAAACCGAATGCGCTGTGAACTCGTCTTCTGAGTCTGGAGGTGGCCTCATCAGCGCCCCTGGAATACAAAAAAAGATGGAGTACATTGATTCCTGATTCATTTTAGAGAGGCACAAGGAATAATAATGAAGGCCTTAAAGGAAACAGAAATGGTTAAGAGGAAAAAGCACTTCCCAATCACGAGACAGGCCAGATCGTCGGTTTGAATCTCTTTCTTGGCCTCTCTCTGATGGACAACTTCTTTTATTGCCATATCACAGATGGCGAAAATTAATCGATTAAAGACTACGGACAGCTCAACGGAATGGTTTAGTTTATTGTTCATCATTAGAGCAGTCGCAAATATTTAGCTTTGAAGGCCAAATATTCACATGAAAATAAAAATAAAAAAACTAAAGAATCCAAATATTGGATGAAAAATTGGAGTTGAAGACAATGCTGGTTAGCAAAACTTTATTGTTAAAAATTCAAACCGAATAACGAAAATTGATTCGTCCTAAAAGTCCTTATTCATACACTGCTATTAGTCAATATTTTGTTGCCCAAGAGTTGGCGAAATATTCAAACTGGAGATGGTATCATTTTTTTCTGTTGGGAGCCACTGTTTTCCCTTAAAGATTAATATCCGTCAAGGCAATTTTTGCAGCCAAACCAACGCACCACTTATTTCCCACACATTTCGAATTTCATTCTAGTTCGATTACTCCCCTCAAAAATAGTCATAAAGGATACAATCTCAGGAGGAATTTTAATAGTTGATTATTTTTGGGAAAAATGAGATCTCATTGCTGTGGTTTCAAAGAATATACTGGAATAACAAAAGTTCTTGAAAATAAGTATTAGATAATAACGAGAATTTGCTAGAAATTAGGGAGAAAACACCAAATATTTCATAATCGGCTCAAAACGGAAAAATATCAAAAATCATTATTTCTTATTTAATTACATATTTTTGGTTTCTCTGGTCATCATTAATCAAAACTCCAAAGAAGGAAGAGAGAAAGGACAAAACGTCTCGAACACATTTTTTTCAAAAGAAGTATGAACTTATTTTTATAAGATACGTTAGATTGCATACAGTGAACGTATCTAGAGCAGGGATAGGCAACCGGTGGGCCGCGGCCCACATGTGGGCCCAAGGGTGGGCTTTTTTGGGCCCAGGAGTTATGGGTAAAGTCCAAAATAGTGGACCCCTGAGACATCCATAGAAGTGTACTCATGGGCCCCAAGTTTTTTTATTGTTAATTTGTGGGCCGCAAAACCTACCAACGTCTGTTTGGTGGGCCCCTGACTACATGTAAGCAAATTTGTGGGCCTTGACCCAAAAAGTGGTTGCCGACCCCTGATCTAGAGCGACGAAAAAATAGTTTTTTTTCAATAAGTAAGCAAAGTTCAAACTGACGCGTGCTAAGAGAACAAGCTACTTCTTCTTTCAACCCCCTAAATCAGGGGTGGGCCACCTTGGGTCCGGCCCCACATGTGGGCCCCAGTGTAGTGGCTGGTGCGCACAGGAACCATGGGGAAAGTTCAAAATATGGGGCCTGAGAGCATCTATAGAACTGTACTCGTGGGCCCAGAGCTCTTTGATAGTAGATATGTGGGCCCATGAACCTACCAGGATCTGTTTTTGAGGGCCCCTGACTCCATAAAGTCAACTTTGGTAAGTCCTGATCCCAAAGCTGTTGCCGACTCCTGTTCTTGATTTTCTGTTCGACGACATGACAAACAACCTTTTTTTTCTTTCAGCTCTACGAATGACGCTTAATTAAGGTGTTACGATTCAAAATAACTTTGGCTTTGGCTTGTCTTGAACATAAAATGGTTGCTAACACTATTGTAAATTCAAGACGCTATTTGAAGAAAATAAGCCAAAAGGTAATTTCAACGAGTGCCAATATCGACAAAGCCTGTCTGGTTTTTGCCTATGCGAACTATCGCTCGTTTAATTTTGCTCCATCAAAGTTCCTTCCAACTGACACAAGGCAAACTGTTTGGGAAAGCACAAACCTTAGCAATTGGTAAACATGCCTTACCTCCAAAAACAAATCCGGTCAGTGACACATCCATGGGCTTGGATAAAAGCCTGTGCGATGTCAAATAGTAGAGCCGATCCAGGTTCAAGTAGGAGTCGTCGTCAATTATCATGGACACCTCCGGGTTCAAACCCAATTGTTGATCGTGAATATAACTCAAGATGGACACGGTTTTCATGGTGACATTTTCATACGTCTCTAGTCCATGAACAATCACCAAGTCACAATGAGTTTGGATTTCAAGCCTCAATTGGTTCTTCAACTGAGAATCCTCCATTTCACCTAAGAAAAACATAACCTTGACATCAGGATGGTCATTTTGGAACGAAGCCCAAGTTTCTCTGGTGGTATCACGTTCCTCAAACCGAGTGGAGACCGTTTTCACGCCAATGAAGAGCTTGACTCCACTGAGATCTTGATGTAGGCATTGCTCAATGACATAGTCCTTGGTCATTATTTCGCTCATGTTACGAGATTTTCCCGGTGGCCAACCTTTCACAATCTGACCTTTGTACGTTTTAGGATCGCTTCCCATTAATGCCCATTCTGGTTTGAGTAAGTTCCGAGTTCTAACTGTAGTCATGTAACTCGCTGTATTGAAATTGATTTCCAGCCAATGCTGATCAATTGAGTTTTCATTCAGCTTATATTGGAAATGCTGAATGTTAAGACAAACCAAACCAATGAGGATCATCACCATGACAAAAGCACTGAAGGAATATTGAAGCTGTTTCATCTTTAGATCCACAAATAAAGTTGACGGAAATAAGAACTCGGCCCTAAAAGCAAGAAAATGCCAACGTGAAAAAGATTTGGCTTTTCTTCCTCGGAAAATTAATGTTCCAGACCACTTAAACACTTGTACATACTAAGCGATGACGTATCTGTTCAAAGTCGGACTATGTTGATTGAAAACTTCCATGCAACCATGCAAGAGGTTCAATGAGTTAATTTTCAAATGAATTAAGTTATGCGTTGTAATATAAGGTAATATAATGTTCATTTGATCTTCAGGAGCCATGTTTGGTTATTAGGAAGATATATACAGGGTGTCCCAGCCCAATTGTCCGGTGCCGGACTTGTTGAACGTCATAAAGAATAACTTTGGCAATAAGAAGAATACAATCTTCAAAGTTTTTGTGTATTTTGTGCACACAATTAGCAAACAATTTACTCAATGTGGCTCCTGTCAGCTGCAATGACGGCCTCAATCCGGCTGTGGAGGGCAAGCAACTCTTCTTGATGAAATCCTCGGAGAGGTTGCCCCACTCTTTGGTGATGAGTGACTTGAGTGCGCCATCACTGGAGTGAGGGGTTGCCTGAGCCTTGGCATTCATGACGCCCCACACGACATAGTCCAAGGGGTTGAGGTCTGGGCTGTTGGACGGCCACAACCCCTTTGGCCAGAATGCCACGTTGTCCTCCATCCAGGTTTGGACGATTTGGCTGAGTGTCCGGGTACCAAATCTTGCTGGAAGACGCATGAGGTCCATCAAACCTTATCCTAGGCCCTCCTGATGGTCCTCTCATTGACACCGATGACTGACGCGATAATGGTGTTGTCGGCACCGGCGCGGTACATATCCACCATGCGGTTTCTGTTAGCCAATTGCATGACTATTGATTGACCAACCGCGTTGATTTGAAAAGCAAAAAGATTTAGCAAACTCTGCTGAATACATACAAAAGCGAGAAATTGGCATTTCAGCTTGAATAATGCAAGCTTTGCGTTTTTTCTGCGCCGGACAATTGGGCTGGGACACCCTGTATTGCATGGTTATGAAGCCAGGGGTTCCAAACCTGTACTGCAAACTCCAGATGAGGCCTCACAAAGGTTTTGTATATTTGGACGAAAATTTCTGCTGTTCGCAAAAGAATGTTTGCCTTTCTCGAGACGAACCCTATGTGCTCTGAAGGTTTTAAATTGTCCGTTATTGTGATACCGAGACTTTCGTGCACTGAAACACTTTCATTTTTGAACCCACAAACTTTGTATTTATGTCTTGGATTGATGAAGCTAAAGTGCATCACTTTGCACTTGACTGCGTTGAAGTTCGTTTTGTTTCTTTAAGCTCGATCAATTTTTGGATCGTCTGCGAAGGTGGCAAGAACTGTTGGGTTCTGGACACAATTTGGGAGATCGGTTAGTTAAGCCAGGAATAATAATGGGCCCATAACACGGCCCTGTACAACACCACTTTCTACCGTTCCTCCACTCTGACATTTTACCGTTGAGTGCAACACGTTGTTTTCGGTTCTTCAGCCAGTGAGCTATCCATTTGAAAATCTTAGGGGGGAACTTCAAAGTTTGCAATTTTTCAATGAAGAATCCATGTGAGGCCACATCAAAGGCTTTTCCAGGTCGAAGTACACGGCATCCACGGGTTTACTCAGGTCCACAGATGTCGTTACGTGATCAAAATATTTTATCAGATTTTTCACCAGAAACCATGTTTACTGTCTGGGATTATTTTGTTTAGTTCAGTTTATTTGTTGAGGTGATTTTTAATTATTGTTTCTAGAAGTTTTCCAATGGTACTTGTGAATGAGATTGGATAATAGTTCTTTGGGTCGTTTTTCTGTCCTCCATTTAAAGATTGGTGTAACATTTGCTAGCTTCCATGCTTGGGCCACTTTTTATGATTTTGGGATTTACGCCATCTATCTCAGGACAGGACAGGAACCCCAATCGAGTCCATCAATAGCTTTCGCAATTGTTTGGATCGTTATGGTGAGCTGGGACAAATCGTTCGTTCCTCCAATGTTACCCCATCCCGGAATGCCTGTTCGAAAGACCTTTGAGAATCTTTGATTGAAAAGTTCTGCCATTTCCTTGACATCTCTTATTGTCAAACCCTCGGAGTTCACTAATAGACCATTGGATGGTTTTGTATTTTGTTTTGAGTTTTTTTGCACGTTTCAGTTCGAAAATGGTTTCTTTTCTCTCTAAAGCTTGTTTCACTGCTGATTGCATTGGTTTGTATTCTTCCGTCTTATCGGATGAATAACGTTTCGTTGCCCGATTTAGCCTTTTCTTTCTTCTTTTTGATTAAATTTACGAGTTCTTTATCAATTTATTTTGTTTTTTTCGAAATCTTCTAGTTCTCTTGGGAATTTTATTTTGCAGTAAACACTTTTTACTGTATTACTTAATATATTCCATTGATACTCCACGTCATCATTCTGACTTGGGTTCCATTGGATATTGTCGATCATAGACTGAATTTTGTTCCAAACTCCACGGCAGTAGTCCTTTTGTTTCTTGGTTTGCTTGACCTCTTTTGGAGAGAACACAATTTCTACTAGTTCAAAAAGTCAAAATACTGTGCAAATTATTATCTACTTTAAGCCTTTGGTCCCAAAAGAGGCACTCAAATTAAATTTTGTTTTGAAAAAATTAGTGATGGAACAACAACACATTTGGCCGAAATTTCGGTTTGTTTTTGGTCTCAGTTATGCTTACCGAAACCGAAGCAGACAAACACAAAAATAATGAAGTTTGAGAGCGAAATCGAATATTTTTCTTCGGCTCAAACACCTGATACGTATTTTTCCAACTTCTCAAATCATAGACACTTACAACTGGGGAATTGGCCATGGCTTTGGGCGATATTAACCACCATATTTGGACCAATTTGAACATCTTAAAGTTGTCGGAGATGATCCGTTGTGTGCCCAAAAAATGTTATGTGCGTAAAAAATTGTGATTTTTTCCCCTTTATTTGGCAAAATGAGAAGAAAAAACTTTTTATATCAATTTTATTATTCAAAAAAATTTTCATTCATTTTTATCCATAACAAACTTTTTTATTGCCCATTTTCAGCTGGAAAGGCTTTTTTGGCCATATTTCTAATTTCAAAACATATTTTCTTGACGTTTTTTTCCCAACATTTTCCGCCCTCTAGTGATTACTGTCAATGGTGGTCATGCATTTTTAAAATTCACAATCAGCATTCATGTTACCATCATCAAAAAATATTTCTATTTTGGATTGTTTTACTGCAATTCAATCAATCTTTAGAATTATCTATTTCATTCAGTGATTCAATCTTAGACAGTTTACTGCACGCTCATCCTTCGTTATGTGGATGACTCGGGTAAGAGAAGTAATGTATTTCATTGGACAAAACGGAATCGGTGTCGGTGTTGGTCGTGTTTGACCCCAAAAGCTGAAAAACACTTACTCACAAAAACACCGGCCTTTTATGTCGGCACCTACTAGTTTTCGTAATTTTTTTTAAGAATACGAAAAAATGTACTACATCACGGACCACTAACTCTCAGAATCTCTGAATATACAGTTCTCCTTGACTACACACAGTTAAACAAATTAATATTTTTATTTATTATTTATAAATTACTTAAAAAGAATATAAATTTAAAACTATATTTATATATATTTAACCCAAACGAACGATTCCCTAAATAAACAAACAAACAAACAATACCCGGTGTCGGTGTCGAGGTCCGTGTCGACAGCGGGTTGGTGTCAGTGTTGACGTTGGCACTTTCACCAGTGTCGGTATCGGTGTCGGTGACGGTGTCGATGCCGAAAATGCCAGTGTCACTTATCCCTACCTTGTCTGCATTGCTGTCTGCTAAAATACCGCATGTCATGGTGTAAATAACTTGGAGAGGTGAGCCATGATTATCATATTATTAGTGATGGGCCAAAAGGGCTCTTAACCGAAACCGACAGTTTCGGCGGAAAGATGGCCTAACCGAAACTAAAACCAAAAGCAGCTGATAACAAAATCATATGCATACAAAATTAACTCCTAAAATTCAATTCAAATAGCTCATATGTAAGGCTCAGAGACATATTCAGTTTTTCTGCGGAGCAGAAATTCCAGACGTTCTCAGGAGTACGGTCAGCTGACGATCAGCCAACAGCATACACTACGTTGTGAAACGTCTGGGATTCTGCTCCGCAACATAACTGAAGACTTATCCGAGCCTTGCTCATATGTTCCATGTTAGGTAATTGCAAATTTAATCATTTGGAAAATCTAAGTTTTAGAAGTTCTTGGAACTTTTTTTTGGATTTTACTGTCAAACTTCATTCTTAATAGTGCATGTCTGCTTTCGGTTTCGGTAGGCATAACCCAAACCGAGACTGGAAGCGCTTTCGGTCCATCACTACATACTATCATACAAAATGTATTTTTAATTTAGAATGAAGCAGTGCAAGTGTAAATCAATACATTAGCTTCTAGACTAGAGGATGCCCTACTTTTTATTGCAGGATGACAAGAGAAAGAGTTCCTGTCGTTGCATTTTGTTGGTAAAGGGTGAATATGTGCACAATTTTTACTCGATATTTTTTCCGCCAGTGATTCTAACTACAAGCAAAGCAATTTTCTTTCAAGATGATATGTAGGCTCTTGCAAAAACTGAGCGTTTTGGCATTGATGCTTGGGTCACAGAGCGTACCTTACTGTTCTAAAAGAAAGGGAAGACAGGGCCCATTATTTTGCTTCAAGTTAAATCAAAAAATCTCTACAAATACATTTTCAATTATGCAATGAGGAATAGTATTTAAGGTTCTAATTGTTTTAAAGAGTGTCCGTTAAGTGCTGCATTAGACCTCAAAAAATGTGTTTCAAGAGTCTTGTTCCTAAAGCATCAGACATGATAAAACTTTCGAATCCAGTTTGAAGCCATCAAAAGCACTTGTGTCAAGGAAGGTTAGACAAAAATTCAACCTGGATACATTTTGATACCAAAGCCAAAACGATATCCGTTGGTCTACAAAAAAGAACTATTGGCCTTGAAAAAAGATGAAAGAAATTTCTTACCCATTTATTGGCAATTGGCAACACTAACACGTTTGGCTTTTATGTTTGAAAAATGGTCTGAATCTTATTCCTTTCGTGAACCCACTTTTTCTGGGCTCCCAGTCAACTGAGTAAATTGACAAGCCTGGACGAGAATTGGCAGAAGCATTACCTTCATTTCGGGACATTATCTGACCCCCGAAAGTAACCCTAAGCATTTTGTAGAGTGGATAGCTTAACTGAGATACCGTGTGAGCCCAAAAAAACATGCTTACGTGGTGTTCATCCCTCGGACAGGTTTCTTTGCTCGCACTCCAAAAAGAAGCACCAACACAAGTGATAGATAGACAGTGGGTACTCAGGGTAAAATGAATCAATTGACTGTTATTTGGGCACTGGTTTGAGTTATTTTTTGGGACACACAATCACCTATCCTGAAAAATGCTTGCAAAATTCATGCCTTGTAAATTTCAGAGCTAATAATATCGTTGGCTCCTGTATCAGGTTAGTACTTTAAAGCTTCTAGAATTAACGGCTTCTTTTATTCTGAACAAAAAATGGGCTAGGTTTGAACCTCTAAGCCTAACATCTGACAATGACTTACTCCTTCGGAAAAGAAAAAAATGTTTGGAAGCTTTGATTATGTTTAGGAAACTCATAATCTGAATAAAATAATGGGCATAAAGGGTGGGCAGTTGTGTGAAAACAAAAACACAAATAGTGTATCTTTTACAAGGACATTTTTGTTAGATATCTACAAATTTTGGCCTTTTAAGGTTTGATTCTCAAAATGATTGATAACTTAACAAAAAAGAAAGATCAATTTAGACATTTTTTGGCAAACTTGTTGATTTTATCTCACACTTTGAATGAGAAAGCATTTGTCTTACTTCCCATTGTTAATCACCTAAAACGTCATTTTGACCGGTTAAAAAGGGGCTTTGTCATGTTAAAAACACATTTTCCCGCCTTTTGGACATGATCATAACCATCAGTACCATTTTTTGTTTCCTTTTTTAATTAAATGAGCAAACATCGAAAGAATACTTTGTTAAACAACACGCCTCTTTTTTGAAAACTTGTTCATCATCAACCATATAGCAGAGAGTGCAAATTTAAATGGTTTGTCAGCTATAACTACTAAATTGTTTTTCACTTATTGAGATGTCAAACTCAGGGTGGTGTGATGTTTTGCGGAGCCAAACGAAAACTGGACTCGCAACCTCAAACAACACGGTCGTACAACGGCAGGCCGCATGTTGTCGCACCTAATTCAAAAGCGAGAGCACACCAAAATCAAATCAGATAAACCGGCCTCGAGTTTATACTTGTGACAACTCCTGTGTTTGAAACGCAGCAGATAGGGATAGTATATACTCGACGAATGCTAATTCGACTTAATTTTGGTATCCTCTAGCTTTTGAATTAAGTGCGATAACATGCGGCCTGCCGTTTTACGACCATGTTGTTTGAGGTTGCGAGTCTAGTTTTCGTTTGGCTCCGCAAAACATCACACCACCCTGAGTTTGAAATCTCATATATACTTTGTCAATTATAACTGGTTTCTGCCATTGCTCAGGTAAAAACTTAAAACGTTCAACTAAATCATATGAGTTTCGTACTTCTGGAAAAATGTCAGAGCCATTTTAAGTTAGATTTAACCATTCACAGTTCAATTCTCCTTTACACTTTGTACATCTCTCTCCTTTTTGGGGGGATAGAAATAGCCCTAACTAGATGGTTTCCGAACCGTGAGTGAAAACGTATTTTTCCACAGGCTTCTTTTTTTTTGGTCCGTTGGTTTACAATCCCAAACCGAACTGGACAGCAATACCATTTGTATGATAGAGCAAGAGCAGTTGAAATTGAAGCGACCAGGTTAGTGGCCGTTCTTCTGTGACCTACTTAGTTACCATGCCTCGATTTCTTACAGCTTCACCTTTATAAAGAAGTGCATTGTTGTAATTGTACATAGATTTGAAAAGGCTCGGATTTCATATTGCACATAATTAGGGGACAGGAATTTTACACAAACAGACTTTTTCGCCCGTTTTCATTTTTGAACTCTTCATTTTTCAATTTAGACTGCTTCTTGCCCATCAAGTATGTACTTCGTTTTATTGATATTCTAGATTTTTGCGATTTTTAAGCAGACATTTTTTAACCGTCAAGAGGGGCTTACATTAAGTCCACCTCGCGGAGAGCACTTTTTTTCTCTTTTTGGGCAATTGGAAAATAATTCATCTTTTACATCCTAAAAGTAAGGATGTTTTCGTCTGTTTTAGTCTAATGGGGACTTTTATTCGGTTTCTCGTCTAGTTGGGCGATTTTATTGGTCTTTTTCATGTAATCAAGTTGTGTTATTCGTCTGTTATCGTCTAATTTGACAGTTTTAAACTTCCTGCATCGACTCATGATCAAAGCAGAATTGGAGATAAATGACCGAAAAATAAAAGTGCCCTTTACTTTTACCACATTTCTCTCTCAGGATGATCTTGATTTCGGAGAAGAGAGTTGAAATCTCTTCCTTTGCAAGCGTTCAAATCTTTTGTGGTGGAAAACCGGTCTTGCTTGTCTTTTTCACGCCACATTCGGTGAAAAAGCCCTCTCAAAAACCAAGTCAGGACGGGTTTCAAAAATACACACTGTATATTCAAACATAGTTGGTTACCTGTTGGTTACCTGTTGAATTGAAATTAAACCATGAGGCTTCTATCAGCAACATTTATAGTGATATTCTACACTACTTTGAGTTATTTTGACAAAACCTTCAAGACTCAAAAATACATCATTATGCTTCGCAATATAAAAAGCTAAAAATGATTTTTTCCAAAATCTTTTTTTGGCATAACTATCGTTTTTAGGCTTTTTTGGATCAAAAATGGACAATTCAAACTCAATTAGCTCGGCCACTAAGATTCCGTTTATTTTTTCAATATTTGAGCTAGGGAGAAATGCGCCCAAATGCATCCATCTATCCAGGATGTTAAGATTCAGGAAGGGAACAGGTTAGTTCCTCTCATCTTCCACCGAAGCTCCTCCTCGGAATAATCAGCATCGATACATCTCTGGATAGCTAACTAAGCAAAGCAATGTCGATCTTGCAAAGTTTTCGATGAGCGTGAAGAAGCAAGCACATGGTAAGAAGACGAAGGTGACAAAGGTGAATGGCCATGTTAAGTGTAGCGAGATCAAGGAGGAAGGCTCTGGCAATGTTGTTGGAGAGTCAAAATCCTGAAACCAAACAACCCAATGAGTAGGGGTGCAGATTTCAGGCAAATAAGATTGTATGCCCAAAAACATGTTTATTTGCTATTTGTCAGCTTTTAAAGTTTATTTGCCATTTTTCATTTTATTTGCCATTTTGGGGCAAATAAATACAAAATTAGTCGTTTTTTGGTCAAATCAATGCAAAATTTGTCGTTTTTGTTCAAATATTGAAGAAAAATTTTTTGCCCAAAATTTTTTGTTTAAAGGATAAATTGATTATTCAACAGATTAAAAATATTTTCTCTTAAATGCTCATATACTTGCATTCCACTTTATTGTTGGTGAAACATAATGCTCATTTTCCAAATTTAGTGGCCATAATTGCGATGTTTTGGTAATTTTTTTGTGTCTATTTGCCATTTTATTTGCCATTTCCTTGTTTATTTGCCATTTTATTTGCCAATTTGGACGCTTTTATTTGCCGTTTTTGGGGCCTAAAAGGCACGTTTTATTTGCCAAAAATCTGCACCCTTACCAATGAGTATCGACGTTGTTGAAAGATCTTGCAAACTTGGTCACTTTGGTCAAGATATGTATTTTTTTCTCTTATGGACAGGGTGACAACTATGTTTTGAGACCCAAAGTTTCTAATCAGCTGTTTGATTAACTTTTTCGGTAGTGGGCTTAGATTCAGTTTCGGTTGTTTTCCTGCATTGCTCTTGACATTTCTTTTGAGGATCACTAGTGTTGGATTGGAAAGTCCTAATTCAAAGTCGAACCAAATGTGGCTGATCAAAACAGTGATTTACAAAAGTTGTGCTACATTCATTTATGAAATATGAGAACCCAAAAAGGGAAGGTAAAAAGTTATTTCTGTTAAATATTCTCAAGCTTTGTTCTTTTGTTCGAACTAGCCTCGATTCCTTAGGATTTGTTGGTGCTCTCACCATAACGCACGTAGATATCAGTTATAGCGATCGTAGAGATCGCTATAACTGATCTCAAATCCTAGGTTAGAACATGAAATTTATAACACTTACAATTACTTGGCGATGTAATTGCAATTACGATGGCATCACAGGTCTGGAAATCATTGATATGAAATCATAAAGCAATTTGAAGAATAATAAAAAAATATTATTATTGTGAAAACTTATCAATCATACCTCCAATAATCAGAAATGCAAGTAAAAACTCATTAATGTCATTATTGAACAACAAAAAAATTACCTGAAAAAAGAAAATCTTTTCTTTTAACTCAAAAATGGTAAAGCAATCTTTTTGACACAATTAAAATCCCACTTTTAATCGTCTTTAAAGCCAATGCTTACTTTTGAAAAAAGTAGCTTGTAATTTGAAACGTCATTCCTCCTATTCGAAAAGGAATTCAGGTGTAAAGAACTCGTCGTTTTAGGTAAAGGAACGAGAATCGCAATTTGTTCTTTTTTCGAAAAACGATGAAAGCCCTATCAAAGCTCTAAGTTCTAAAAAGGTTTACAAACTAACCTGCTCAAGCTCTAAAAAGTAACCTTTTGTACGGAACCTTAAGTGTTCCACTGATCAACATTATCTTGGACATTAGAATTGATATATAAAATTATAAACGATTGTATTAATCCACGGTTTAAACAACAACAGATGCAAATTTTGGTCTCTTGGGTTGCGTTGAGTAAGTCCAAAAATGTTACGCAAGGGATAAGAGTTTTTCTGGAATTAAGGTAAATTGGCTTGAGCAAGCTTTTGATGAACTCAGAGACCAACTAGACGTCATACATGAAGCAATTTAATGTTTTAAAAATGTTGCGTTTCGTTTCAAATATGAGTATTCTGTTTATTAGACCTAATCACCCAAAACAGTCTACATCAGATTAATTACATATGTTTTATTGCATGCCATAGGTGGTTTTTCGAATATGCTTTGAAGAAAGTGGTGCTCAGTTTTCAGGGAATCGAAAAGATTTCATGTTTCATCTCAAGACCATCGAGGGCATTGAAGCAGCGTCTTGGTCTCATCACCCAGGAAATCAAGGCAGATGTCAAGGTTTCAAGGTTGGCACTCAAGTTGTTCCGGTCGTGTGCCAAAAATCCGTTCCAACCAGGACACGAGATAACAACAAAAGCCATGGCCAATAATCCGGTCAATTTGGTCCAAAGATTGAACAACAAGGAGAAATTGATGGCCACAAAGGATAAAATCCCATTTGCCACAAGTTTGGAACAATCGACTCATCCATTGCCAACGCTGGAAATGAACAAGAAAAAAGATGTTCATTCTTAGCACGATTCGACAAAGTTCAATGCAATGCTTTATTGAAAGCCACATATAACTTTCTCAGAAGGGGTTTTTACGATCGGAACTATCAATGTATAGGACTCATACTAGGGAGCTAATGAATAAAAGGGAAAAATCCATGATTTGAGGATGAAAATGCATTACCAAATAATGCTAAAATCAGTGCAAGTCTTGGCATTTATCGTGTAGGATCAGAATATGGAGTCAGGTTCAGATTTGAAACTGATTTCAACAGATTTGAACTCTTGGATGTGATTCTTATGGTTCATTTGTGTTCATGGAAGGAAATTGTGCCCTTTTCCAAGAGTTCTAGATTCCTTTTATTTTTATTGAATCAGATATCTTTTTCAAACATTTTTTAGCTTTCTCAAGGATTAACGCAAATTGAAAAAAGAATCCTGGCAACATAGTCCAAAATAAATTATTAAAAACAATCAGTCAACCATTTTCCCCAACAAAGAAAGTTAGATTTTCAAATGATTTGCCTTTTTACAACATATATTAGTCTTTGTTAGGAAATAATGCCTTATCAACAAATAAATTTTTGAGGTATTAGACTATTGAGGTAAGATACAAAAAAAGCATACATTTCTCAAAAATTTCGTCGCTCAACTTCCAAGAAAAGAATTGATGAAAAAAGAATTTTAGTTCTTCATTCTTTGAACAAATAAGATCTCTTAAAGTTGTAGTGATCGTAGAGGTTTTACATGTGCTCTGAGAGCACCTCCAAATTTTAAGGAAACTAGGCTAGTACGAACAATGAAGTCCTACTCTCTTCTTTATCGGGCTCCTTCATTGTTCAATTTGTTACCCATTAGTCTTCGTCGGAAATATGTAGGAGCTGACCCTTTAACAGCTTTTAAAGCAAGGTTGGATAAATTTTTGAATATTATTCCTCTTCCTCAGGCAGAGGCTTGGAGTCTCTGCTAAGATCTGTCAACTTCCGTATGGGATGTTGAGTGGCCTACACCTCTCAATTTCAAGCGGGAACTCCAGGTCTCGTCCCTTTACTTCGACAAACGGGGTTCTGCAAGGCGATCCTCTAAGCCCCTTACTCTTCAATATATACCTGCACGACTTACCAGATTCCTTGTCTGGACAGGGAGCAAATTTTGAAGGTCGTCAAGTGCAATACATTATGTGTGCCGATGATCTCTGCCTCTTATCAAATTCGGCCAAAGACCTTCAACTTCTTTTGGACGAACTTGCCGCTAATTGCTCAGAGATCGATCTCACCGTCAATACTGTTAAGACCAAATGTCTCGTATTCCATCGAGGCCGCTTGCCAGAATTCAAGATTAGCTTTGGAGACGAAGATCTGGAACTGGTCAATGAATTTGCATACCTCGGCGTCAAATTTTCCTCCCAGATCTCCTTTAGTACTCATTTGAAGCAAATAGCGGCTAGGGCCAAATCGAAGATTGGATTCTTATTTCCACGACTGAAGTTGGATTTGCTCCCATTGTGGTTAGTATTGAAAGTTTTTTAATGCTATATTTTGCCAATATTTGAATACGCTCCACCAGTTTGGGTGAAGGGATCGATTTCAAAAAGTGTAGGGGCTATGGCAAACTCCGTTCTGACAAAATTCATCAAAAGATATTTGAGAGTTCCATATGGGACTAACAATGCAGTGACTCATTTCCTGACAGAAACAATTCCGCTGGAATGCTGGCTGAAGGCTATTGTACCCAACAGGTTAGGAAATCTCCAAATATGCAAGAACCTGCAAGGCGTTCAATTCGCCTTTATGAAACATCTCCCTTTAGTCAGGGATAAGGGGTTCCTGCTTTTGTTCCCGAAACAAACATAGTGCAGGATATACCCACTTGGTTCTGGCGAGGCCAATAATTGGAGAATTTTCCGATCAATCCCTCCTATAGATCAAAATTGCTCCAATCAATCTGTGATACTGACCATCAAACACTTTGCTCTGTTTCAAACCATCATCTAACACCCGGGGTGGAATGCAAATGTTTGTTATGTGGGCACCCTCTTCATGCGTTCCACATTTCCCACAATTATTGTATGAACATTGACGTTTATACGTCGCAATTAAGATAGAGATTTGATCAACCCACTATTCAAGGGTTATCCAAATCTGCCAAGAGTAACTCGTTGGTGGATCAAATTTCGTAAACATGTTGATCGTATAAATCATATTCATGATTTGGTTTTTCATAGGGAATCGCATTCCTTGCAGCAGTAGTAGAAAATCCGCAACAAAAATAATCATATGTTGAGGATCAAAGACAAACTGTAACAAGGCACTATCTCAGAGTCGGACAAAGATGGATAAAATTTGGCTAGGATTTGGATTTTCTCTTGTTTACATAGAGCTCTTCCACAAAAATAAGAAAAACGTACCCTGTGG
Source organism: Tigriopus japonicus (assembly GCA_010645155.1). Classification (NCBI taxonomy): domain Eukaryota; kingdom Metazoa; phylum Arthropoda; class Copepoda; order Harpacticoida; family Harpacticidae; genus Tigriopus; species Tigriopus japonicus. Next base: position 2,817,236 of record CM021313.1, read on the forward strand.
AGTTAGTTCGATGCTTTGCTTTAACATTTTTTGACAAAAGACACATAAATTTCATTTAAATCCCCCTTAAATGATTGCACAATTTTACTATGGTATTTAGAAGATTCCAATGATTTCTGCATTTGGTTGAGAAAAATTTGAGTTAGTCAATCCCTTAATCGAGAATCTTAATGGAATATAATTATCTTGAAGAATGCATTACCTCCGTGTTGAGGACATTTTCTTTAAGCCAAATTTCTCAATAACTTCCCATGAATCGGGTAGTATGGTAGTTCAGGGTTGGCTAAAATTCTGCTTCAGTCCAATTACAAACTAAATTTGACGAAACAATACTTTTTGGCACAAATTTTGGTAGGATGATTGGCCCCAAGGTGTATTATTTAATCCGTCCTGGAAACTGTGGTTCATGGAGCAGGTTGAATACTCATTGCTAACCTCCCACTGAAAAAAAAAAAAAACCTGTTCTTCTTGTTTGAAGGGAAATACCAAGATTTAGAAAAAGAGTTTAGGTTAGGTTAAAAACAAAGGTCAAGATGTGTTTGGGTAATTCGATTTAAAAGTTATTAGAAAAGCCGTACGCTGATTCTAACAAGAGCTCTGAAAGTTCTGACTTTACGTTCAAAGAGAGGTTGCGTTTGAGCACTTCGCGTTGACAATTGCGTTTCTTTACAGGTGACCAATCAATGAAATTTGTGTGGAAGAAACACTTCCAAACGCTCAGAAACGTCAATAATGCGCAAGAATTAGAAAACTGACATTTTCAATGAATTTTTGCCGGGAAAACAAGTTGTGTCCCCAAAATAATCTTTTCTTAATTGTAAAGGCCCAACGATTCAATGTCGCTTTTTGACGCCCTGACATGACGAAGAAGAATGAAAATACGAGGAAGGCTCGCCACTTTAGCTGACTGAAGGACTACTGTATCAGAGGAGAGAATCATAATTTACGAACATATGTATTAAAGAAATAGCTTCATGGTTCTGTGTTTTTTTTTCTTCCACATTACAAAATCCAAGGTTAAGAAAAATTTTTTTTGACAATACTCATATTTCAAAATGCAATGTGAAGTGTTTCGCCCAAACTTGATTAACAAAATGAAGACTGACAGGATATATCTCCAGGCCAGCGGTAGTCGTTAAAGTTACGGTCTCCAACATTGTTGCCTGATAAGATTTGATGATGCCATTGGCCGAAAAAGCAACTATTGTTGTCTGCAGCAAAAATAAGAGTATAATCAGACGAGTTCAGTTGGTGATTCTGGGTTCAAAATGATACAGAAAGCGCTAGGTTATGATTCAAATACTTCATTAAAATTCTCTGGCCCAATTACTTGCAGTTCTTTGGCCATGACGTTTTAATATTTCTTTTGTTAAAAATACACTTGATTTGTCGAAAGTTGATGAAAAGCTGTTATTTTGTAGCCTGGAAATGTTGCCAAATACATGTCTCAATCCTGGGCAAACCTTTTAAGCTTTTCAGTTTTTTTAACCTTTGGCGTCCTTACGAACATAGTTTTGTATTACACAAATTATTCCAGAATCTGAAAAAATAATTCTTAGAAGAGGTGCCGTGAAAGTTTGTGTAAAGTATGTAATTCGAATAATTTCCCGGAGGATTTATGTAACAGAGACAAAAATGACAAAAGTTGCTGTTTGTTGCAAAAAAATGCAGTTGCAAACGTGTCATGTATTGTAAAAAAACACTGTTATGATATGTTGACTTAGTCCAACATAAAGAAGAGAATATGAGGATCATCCCATGAATACTAAAATCGAAGAAACCAAAAGTATTTAAAAAGCTGGAAACCCCAGAAATGAATGAAATACCCGACAAAATCTGCCCGAAAACCCACCTGAAAGACATAAGGCAGATGAAAGAACATTTTCTGTCTTCGAAATAATACAAAGTGGCATTTATATAAGTTGAGAAAATGTGACGTTAAACAATAAGTTGTGTGTAGGAATAAAAAAACAAGCGTCAAAAGGCAAATGTTTCCGTTAAGTCTAAAACCGATTGCCAAAATGTGTAACATACCAATCAGTCATTTCAATATTCTTAATTTCAGGTTAGATTGATACACCGACATTTACACGTACTTATTCACATCTTCAAAATTAGTTTTGTAACTTGTACTTTTTCAAAAATATACATGTGTTTTCTAACAAATGACTTAGTATCTGCACAATATAATAAATACAGCATTTTTATTAAATAATAAAGTCAAGTGATTTAAGTATTCAAACATAAAACAAAAGAATTTTTTGCATCAATTTTACACAACCTTAAAAGATTCCAATCCCATAAGTAGAACTATGTGCTTTGGCTCAAAAGTGGCAACATTTTTTTAAAAAGTGGCAAGCTCTTTTGGCAGTCTTCGTCAAAACAAATCTGGCAACTCTGGTCTCCAAGAACGACACTCTGAACGGATGATGACGTTTTTAGAGAAGATACATGAACAACACTATCCATCAAGTTCTCAAAATGAGCCAATCCGGAGATAGTTCGGAAACCAAACGCAGCAAAATCTGCCAGGTTTGCGGCACTATTTCCGAGAATTATCATCTGAACTATGGGGTGCCCACATGCTTGAGCTGTCGAGCCTTCTTTCGAAGGACAGTTCAAGGCAAAGTGGAGAGCTTGGAGTGCTCCAAATCGGGTAATTGTGACATGATTCCGAAAAGTAGGAAGAATTGTCGCAAATGTCGCTTGGAGCGTTGTCATAAGGCGGGCATGGATCCGAAATTGGTGATGGATGAGCAAGCCAAGAAGACGCGCTTTCGAAATGTCAAGAGTAAAAAGCGGCCGGACTCAGTGTCAACCAAATTGGTTCCATCAAAATCTTCATCCAACGTCCATGACATGACATGCTCCTCATCGATTGCTCCCAAGATCGAATCGCCTCCTCCAGATTGGATCGAATGCATTAATGAGAAGGGTGAGAAGCATATGAACAGTGATGAATACAAGTTGGAAGTACATATCAGATCCGAATTAGTTCGAATACTTCTCAGTTGGAAAGAGCATGTCGCCTCGAACTTCTCGCTCAGTTCCGAGCTGACAAGTGCTCTTGATATTTCAAGCTCGTTAAACACCCATCTTTCCAAGGGTGTGATCAAGTCTCATTTGAATGCCATCCAAAGGCTTGTCATCGATTGGGCTACAACCTCCACAGACTTTGGTTCTCTACTGAAGAGTGATCAAGCTGTCCTCGCTCGAGAGAATGGATCCTTGTTCTCTGCGTTGGTGTTTGGCAAATCCCTTGGAAGGTCAAGTCCAAGTCAGTGGCTCACACTTGGCCATCAAGATGAATTGCTTTTCGAAGGCAACTTGGATGAGGTCGTGCGGAGATCACTTGCTTCATGGAGAACGGAGCCAACGTTTCAAATGTGGATTGATAGGGTCAATGGCTACGAGTTCACGCAACAGTGGCAATGCATAGTTGCCTTCGGCTGTTTACTGAACGTCCAAAGTCAGACCACCACTTCAACTTTCGTACCATTGCAAGACTCTTCTAGGATCCTTAACATGCTCCTGGACGTGCTACCCTTGGTCCAATGCCTCAAATGGGACGAAACGGAGTTCTTAAACTTTCTGGATACTCTGAAAGAGTTCTCAGCATTTCTTGACGACCTCGATTGGAACAGTTCCGAGATCAGTCGCTTCACGAGCAAGGCTTTTAGCCTAGACAACCAGGCTCAAGTTTGCAGTATGCTCTGTGATGTCAATAATGAATGGCGACATGTCAACCTTGGCACCTGCATCCTCAGGGAGATTCTCATGTTTGGGTTGAACGTTCCGTTTTCGGCAGAGTTCATGGAAAATGCCTCGAAACGATTCCAAGAGCGTTTCTGGAGGGTGTTTGAATATTTTCCCGAATTCCGTGATCTCAGTGTCAACGACAAGAAGCTTCTAGTTGTGCATGCTAGTCCACCCGCTTTGGGGGTGGTCAATTACTGGTTTGACCAGATGTCCTCGGGACAAGCTCAATTGTCGATCATTATGGGACATGAGGACAAACGAACCTTGGAGCAAGAGAATTGCGTCCTCTCCTCAATCACACCAAAGTATTACTCACTGTCACAGGTGTTAAAGTTTGTCGACATGGAGAACAAAAAGGAGACTCTAGACCTGATTGCTAAAGGCAAACTAGGCCTGATCCACTTGATCAAGGATTGGAGCTCATTCTATCTCGTTCTTTTGTTTGCCATGTTTATGCCCGCAGCTCGACACGAGACCCTGGCCAAAACAGCAGTTGGAAAACTGACCGATCAGTTCGAAAGCATTCTGTCCCAAACGTGCAGAAATGTCCCCGTAAAAGAACATCTCAGTCAAATTGACCACCTGGCCACGGGCATTAACAATATCCTTAAACTTGTTTAAGATTAGATGCCGATATTGCACAACTTGGGTGTGTTATCTACGTTTTTCTACGTGCGCTTCAATGCACCTTGACCTTTCATTTTGGGTAACCTTTGTCATAGCGTGGTTTTACAGCCAGTTTGAAGCACTTGACAAATTTCAAAAAAGTACTGAAGCACACAAGAGAATTCTTGATGTATAAGCAATAGGCAATTAAACCAAATCCTTGAGCAATCAAGAAGCCATTGTAGTTCAAATGACAGTTTTCAGTGATAGAAATCATCATACTGAAGTTTGAGCCTTACAATTTGGACGAAAAAGCAATTTCCATCACACCTTCAAATCATAACTTTTCGGTCACATATACCTATAATATTATGTGATTTTAGGTGATTGGTACGAAAACAAATGGAAGTACTTTTCGCCTGTTTTTGTTTGTTATCAAGCAACGATGAGAAAACGTCAGTAGAATTGAAACATGGTGTTAACATGGAGTATTTAAAAGATAGGTGTAGATATGTTGTGTTATCAATTGCTATTCAAGATTAACGGTATGCCTTTTTGTCGTCATTCTAGTCGGAACTCGTCAATCGACCATCCTATTTTTATTCGTGCCAACGGGTTGAGACTGCCAAACAAACAATGTCAAATGTATTATTTGTAGTCTTGTACGCATATTCTCGTTTGTTATTGTCTCCCTAAACTGTTAGATATCATTGAGCTAAACTGGAGCAACATAATCTTTATGGAAAGATGTAAAATGTATTTGTATGAAACAAAGCTATGTTCAGAATTAAACTATATGAAAATGTGAGATGAAAATACACGCCATAACATAATATTCTTGTAAAAACCGCTCATGTTGGTCACCATTGGATTTCAGAGGTCTGACATTTGCAAGTAGAAGGAATCCAAAATAGTTCGGAGATGAGGCGTTTCCCATCGACTGCCAGGGCAACTAATCGTTTTTGAACGAACTGTAATTCACACAAGGACTGGTTTTTATGGCTGTGTTCCTTGGCGCAACCTCCTTGACAATGGTCCGTTCTGTGGAGGAAGAAAAACACGTTTCAATTCAGAAATTGCCTTGGCAACATTGAAATTAAAAAAAAAAAAACTTTCATTTATTTTAAGAAATTGCAGACACTTACAAACACTCTTCTGAAAGAATCCGTTGATGCGCTGGACCTCGGGGAAGATTCACAATGTACATCCATTGACCTTTGACACTGAAAGCTACTCTTGGGCGAATGAAAAGCTTCCGAGTCGGGCAAGTCGAGCGTTTCTTCGGTGCCTCGAGCTTACGAGAGCGTCCTTGACGCCGAGTTTGGAGTCTGGAAGATAAGCAAATCTCTCATTTGTGACACTAAATAATGCCAAAAAGAAACCGATTCTTACAACCTTGGAGTTCTAGACGGAGAAAACGCCTTGACAAGCCACGCAAAGGGGCCTGAGTAAGGCTTTGGCAAGCGCTTTTCAGTCACCCTGGGTCTCGGTCTTCGCGGTCTTGCCGGTTTGTGTTGTTGTCTTGCCGGAAAATGTCCCATGGAAGTTTGGGATCTAATTGGAGATTCCGTCATGAAAACGGGATCATCCAAATTTGGGTCATAGGTTGTGTGAGGGAACGGCTGATTTTGTTCCTCTGTTTCATCAGGCTGTATCCCCAAATGGGGAGGTTCTCGGATATTGAATGGCCCTTTAAACACGTGTCTGCGAGGCTCATCATCATGTCGGCGGTTACTGGGCAACTGATCGCTGAAATTGGGTTGATAAGGGGTAGGACGACCCCTGATTGGCACTCTAATCCTCTCCCGTGGTTCTGCCAAGGAACTTGATGGTGGATTTGGTAATGGCCTTGGTCCCAAGCGGACTAAATTGGGAGGCAGTTGAGGTCCGGTCAAGGGTTTTGGTGTAGTTTTTTCTTGATCTGAGTTTGTGGATATCGTTTCTGGTGCCTCATTTACACCCTCGAAATGGGGTTGGTCTGTGGTCTTCACATTGCGGAGAAATGGGTTTGCCAAATTGGCAGTTGTTGAAGGGTCGGGAGGAGATTCGGTGGTGGGATCGTCAGCAATGGTCACATCAGGTTGGCTCACAGTAGTGACATTGGCGTCCTCTTTTGTTGGCACATTCCTTAGAGGCATCAGATTGGAGGGTGAGCGCATGGGTTTCAACTCAAAGAAATCCGGAGGCAAACTTGTGAGTGAGAGGACGGGGAAATTTGCCGGAGATGGGGCTGGGGTATTGAAATCTTGATACACAATCCTAGTTGGAGGGTCTTGGGAAATAGGCGGGGGTGGCCTTGAGTTGGATGGCTGAGCTCTTGGAGTCGTGGATTGGCGCAAAGGAGCGGAATTCTCGGAAATCCCCGACGCCGGAGACACTCTTTGCCGCAGAACGGAAGCCGTTCTCGCCTTTTCAAGTCGAGCATGCGCATCAGCCGAGACAGGTCGACGATATCTAAGTGTCTTAGATTTGACTTGAGGTTCTTCATTGTCAACTCGGGCTACTGATTGACCTTGACTCTGCTCTCGAAACACGGGTTGACGAGCATTTAAAGGTTTCCTGATCAACACCCTCTGTTTGATTTGAGTCTTGCCGGATCTTGGCTCATTTTGTTGAGGCAAATGTATCCGGATTCGGTCCGAGGAAGTGTATCGGACCTCTGGGTCTTGAAAATCGACCTCCTCAACGTCAATCCGACGGTTGGCGTTGGGAATGACCTCTTCAATGTCTTGCACCGGATCCTCAAGACTCTTATCCAGATGATAGGACTCGTCTTCATGTTCGAGGGAACCTAGGGCTGACTCCAAATCCGAGCTATCACTGACAGAGCTACGGATCTCGATAACTGTGGCCGTTATGGCTCTTTGATCGGCACTGCTGCTAACATTGGGTCGAAAGAGGAACTCAGACAGACGAACATCGTCGCCAGCACTGACATCCCCATAGTCAGATCCGTAATCGACTCCCAGACTCGCATCAAACTGGTCAGGCTCATTTAAAGGCACTGTCCGTGATCCAAATTCGATTTGATCCACATTAAGGATTTGATTCAGAACACTGTTTTGCAATTCTGATGAATCCAGTAATGTCTGAACATCTCTAGGTGAAATCTCAGGGGCATAATCATCTCCGTTTCCAAAAAGACTGTTGACATCTAAATCTTCCAGGGATAGAGCAGATTCCTCGTGTCCTCCAGTTCGAAAAAGGGTTTGATGGGATCCAGAATTTCGAGAGGAACTTGTTGGGTCTTGTTCTCCAGGATTCGAGGCTTTCACGCTCTCTAATTCACGTTGGATTTTCTTGGCAAGGTAGTTTTGGTAATAAGTTGAGCTCTTGGACGCCACAAGGTCTGGTTCGCTAGAAAAGGGAGAAAACTATAAATCAATTTCTTCACATTGAACCAAAAAACTATAATTAGCCTAAGGGAAGCCTTGAGATTTGGAGGATGTACAAAAACAAGTTTGCTTCTTCTGTTCGACGTTTCTAAACTACGAGAAATATTCTATCAAAAGTTTCAGCAATTTTTGAAGTTCCTTTTAGAATTATGCTTTCTCGAAAATGAACTTCTGAATATACTAGAAGCCATTTTCATTTACATTTTTTCGTCAATATTTGAACAACCTTGTCCTTTTAGACTCGGCGCAAAAACATTGTAACATTGACTTTTTAGGTGGGAGTGAAAAGTACTACAACTTTCCATCACAAACCATTTCTGCGCGTACAGTACATCACAAACCCAGATTTAATGTACAAATTTACTTGAATATGTATGAAAAGTGAATTAGTAAAACTAAATCAGTGCGCTCGAGTCTGTTCCAGTCAAATTCATTTTACTATGTATTACAAACTGCTTGATTAAGATGTGTCCAAGACATCTACTTTTATTTGCTATTGTCTTCCGTTTTGTAACACGATGTCGGTTTTTATCTTGAGACCTAAATCTTAAATCGTCAGTAAAATCAACTTGAATCGGTAAGGTTTAAAACGGCAGTTTTCCTTCAATGCAATTGCTTTGTTATCAATGTTGTCATTGCTTGACATTGTCATTTTCCTTCTCATAACAAATAATTTGTCACGTTGACCTGGGACACTGTATTGCATGAATGAAATCCTAGATTCCCCATGGCTCAATCTCCTCGATTCCCGAACTCTTTGGAATTCAAATTCCATCAAATCGCCAAGAAAGGCGTCAATGAGCAAAACTGGCTGCCATTGTCAGTCTAATTCGACACCCACGAGTCATGACTGGCACCATATGGATGGCATTCATTGATTGGCCCTTGGTTGAAAACTTCGCTTACTTTCTCTCTTGGTGTTCTGTGGGTTCAGCTTGTTCGTCGTTTGCTTCTTCCTCGATCTCGGACTGAGATGGCGATGTGCCCTTGTCCATCTGTCTGTAAATGAGATTCTCCACTCGTTCCTTCAGAGAATTCAATTTCAGGCGTTGATTTGAGATCAATGAAAGACTATTGTCATCCTCATCCTCACTGGTGTCCTTTGGCTCCTCCAAAGTGTCCGCCGAGTCATCGTAATAGTAAGCAGCGTCGTTGTACTCATCGGGTTCGTCACTTTTCTCGATGGCACGCACATCCATTGGAGATTGAACCAATGGAGGTTTCCCCGTTGTTGTTGTGGTTGTAATAGTAGTTGTTGTTGCTATTGTTGGGCTTGTTGTGGTCGGGTTAAAAGTTGTTGCGTATGAGATATCGTCGGATTTTATGTCGATTGGATGATTGGCGTCATTGGCTCTCTGCAATAATTCTGCCAAATCGACGGCCTCATGACTTGGATCGCCCTCATTTAAGAAAACCGTTGTGAGATTGAACATGTTATGCCGAAGGAGATACTCGATGAGGTCCCTGGAAGAGATTGTAAGAGCAAAAATTAGGCTTATTATGACAAAAAAGTAGAAAGTTTAAAGCATGAGAAATTCCTTCGTTGATTTTGCGAATGGAAGTCGATTTTATCGATCTGTAATTCTCAGGAAATCTCATTTCCTTCTATGGATCTCATTTGGTCAACAAAATGTAGGACACCAAAAATTACCGTTAGCAATGTGCTTTGCGCGTTTTTGTCGAACAACAAGCTGTTGCCGAGATTCTCCACTTTTGGGCAATTTTAATCAAAAACTTTCCTAATTTCTTTCCCTCTGTTATTTCAAGATTGGAAAGTGTTGCTTAAAAAGTATCTGAGTTTTCAATTACTTTTGCAATCATTTGTTTTTTGATCCTGTCGAATCCAAAAGCAGGGAAATACTACAAATCATGACATGTGGAAAATAAATTTATTTCTTGTTACAGAAGTAGCCTTTTTCTCCGACAGGATAGTATTGAACAAATTTAGTGTGTGATTATTGACTTTTTCGATTTTAATGTTGCCTTGATCCTTGGATATTTAATCTTCCTTGATTTAACTTTTGTGTCAACGTCCTTTTTGGTTTATGGATTAAAACTGGCGGATTTTACCAAAAGCTCGTTCTGTCTGTTATTGTCATTGACCATTAATTGTCTATAAGCATAATTGATGCTTGTGCATGAATGCTCTTTGAATCTGGTTTCTGAGTACTTTCCTGCTGCCCTCTAAGTACGTTCTTTATCTTTTAACCAGTTCTGCCTCTACGTTTTGTAAACAGCATAATGAAAAATAAATATGTATGTACATATTTCGATCGAAAAAACGTCCAATTTTTAACATTTCCAGAAACCAAGCTAAACATAGGGTACAATTTGAAAAGCTAGATTTGCTGCCAAGGGATACAGAACTTACTGAATTTATGATCTGAAATGACATCTATGAAGACATGTCTTGGTAAGTGGTAACACATTGATTGGCGAGTTTTCCCCAAGAAGTACAATTCGAGCAAACATACCCCTCGCTGATCCCAAAAACGATCAGCCGGCCGAGTTTGATTTGAGTTGGCTCATAATAATTTAAGACACATGATGCGACAATACCGGACTCACAATACTCCTCATTGCTCGCGTTTCCAATAGCAAACGGGGATCCAGATAAACTGGATTTCTGACCGATCGACCCTTCTCAAACAGGTCCATCTGTGCCCAATTAATAAACACACATAATCCCCTTGAGACTTTGCCCTCTTCAGCCATTCGCCTAACCAATCCAGACGTGAAACCCCCCAGAAAATCGTCACTCATCCAAAAGTCATCGATCAGTATTAACCATCATCGTCATCATTTGAAAGGTAAGCTGCACCTTTCTTGTTGAATTGAGACTGCAAAAAATAACATCGTACTTACATGGGGTAGTCTGGGATGTCCAGACAATAAGTGCGTCCATAGATGTGACAGTCCGGAAAATCCCCTAAACGGGCTGGCACAAATTGAAGATGGGGCTGATTCTTCAGTTGGTCGCGCACTTCCAAGGCCAAACTAGTGGCACAAACGCTCACTAAGGAACCCCAAAGAAGAAGATTCAACTTCTGGATCAGCATTGTGCAAGAGTAGGTTAGGACATATCTGAAAATCATGATACTTTTAGGCACATTGTCCGCTTTCTCGGTCTTGTTTTCTAACCGTAAGGAGTGTAGATGAAGGCTGGTCTGTCTTCACGTCAAATGATTCATCAAATAATATGACAAATATTTGCTGAAATGTCCAACATGTTTGGTGGATGAGCCAAAAATGAAATATTTTGACAAACAGTGGGTCAAAATATTTAATGAATTATTTGACGTAAACACTAGCCATAACACAACATTCACATAGACAGATTGGTGGAACAGAAAACCCCTTCTAAATTCAAGTTTGATCTAAATAGAGCTAAGGTAATTGATTCAAGATAGATCACATAGCTCTTTTCGGGCGTCTAAAAGATAATGCTTACCCTGTCCAATCAACCCCTTGCATCTTTAAGATGATTTTATGTCACTGTTTCCTGATTCGTGTAGTTTATCTAATTCATGTATTGCAATCCATCATCAAATAAAGACGTACCGGAACATTTTTGTGTCGATGTTTAATAACGTGTTATTGCGCACATCAATAATTTCAAAGCTAAATTAATTAATCTTGAAAAAGAACTCAAGGAGATGTATATAGGGTCATCCGTATTTAGTGTCCCATGCCGAACAAAGAGTTACAAAAATGGCACTCAAATATTGAAGAAGTACGACTTAAAGGCATCTTTAGGATTTAGCAAGTCTTTTTTTCGAGAAGTCGAGAAATTGATCGTCCTGTTTAGAAACTATGAGCTTGTATCCAGTTTTGGCTCTCCAACTGAAGTAATGCACGCTCTATTCTGAAAAATCATCCAAGCTTTGACCGGACATTACAAAGCTTAATGGTGACTGAATTGTTTAGACAAAGTAAAGAAAGCTTTAGGTAAATACCGCTCCTTTTTCTATTATTTTTACCAAAAAGGTAATCTTATTTTGTCATAAAGCATTTCTAATTTCGAGGGGACGTTTATTATGGACTACCCTGTTTAAAAAAAATCAGACTTATCCTTGTGGTTTACTACCCAACTGAGAATCGTCTTGAATTAGCTTCAAAGTTAACATAATTTCGAAAAGACGAGTGTGTTTTAAGGGAATTGTTCAACTTGTTGCACCCTTTACTCAAATTAAATTAGACTTTACACGATCGAATTATCAAACACTTGTTTTTAAGGTCCGTTGAGACAGGTTGTAAAACCATGTTAGGCAAAGGTGTGAAGACCCTCCTGAGGAGCTCTCGCCAATCGCTAGTTCACTCCTCTCGTGGACATGCATCGGCCTCTTCAGGCCTGAAAGTGATGGCAATTCGGAGGTAAGAACCGTTAAAATCAATTAAATCATAAAAATGATTTCTGCAAATACGTCCATGACATGGTTTCAGGGAGGACCAATCTGTTTGGGAGAGAAGAGCTCCATTGGCGCCTCATCATGTCCGAAAGCTCTACAAAGAGGGTGTCAAGGTCATCGTGCAACCGTCCAATCGCCGAGCTTACCCCACTCAGGTGAGTAAATCTTGCGGTTCATTACGTACAAACCCTACCATTTAAGACCATTTAATTTGTGTTCAATAGTCTTATCGGAGTGCTGGAGCCGTGATTCAAGAGGACATTTCGGAAGCCAGTGTGGTTTTTGGCGTGAAACAAGTGCCCGTGGATTCGCTCATGTCCAACAAGACGTTCTGCTTCTTTTCGCATACCATCAAGGCTCAACCGGACAACATGGACCTTTTGGACGCTTGTTTGGACAAGAATGTCAGGCTTGTGGATTATGAGCGCATGTGCGACGAATCAGGTATAAAAGGAAGGCTTGACTGATTGACTTGTTTGATTGAGAAATGCGGCAACCATAATTGATTTACAGGACAACGTGTGGTGGCTTTCGGTAAATTTGCCGGCATTGCCGGTATGATTGATATTTTGAACGGATTGGGCTTGCGAATGTTGGCTTTGGGCCATCACACACCCTTCATGCACATTGGTCCCGCCCATAATTACCGGAATTCTCACCATGCCAGGTAAATTGTAAAGCGCTAACAATTTTGAAGTTGAACACCATTTCGGTGAATAAGTGGTGTCGTTCTTAATTTACCAACCACAGACAGAAAATGTTTTCCGTTACGGAAAGTGGAACCCCCTGGTATAAGCAGTACTTTCTTTTGGTTCTGGATTCTTACCCTCCCCTGGGAGAATGTAGCATTTTCTACCGGGGAAATATTAGTGACAACAAGCTTTACGGGGCCCATGTGGGAACAGGGGGTTTTGGGTGGGGAGAAGTAAGCGGGAGAAGTAAGTGGGAGAAGTAAGTGGGAGAAGAAAGTGGGAGAAGAAAGTGGGCGAAGTAAGCGGGAGAAGTAAGTGCGAGAAGTAAGTGCGAGAAGGAAGCGGGAGAAGTGAGCATGATAAGTAGGGACAGGAACTTGAAACGAAAAAAAACTTTTTCTGTCTTCTGAGCCTTTATTCGTCGCGAATTTTTTTTCGTCTAATTTGCATATTATTCGTCTTTTTCAAGCTCTTTACGCGTTGTTTTCTAATTTCCACGCAAAAAATAACTTCGAAGAAAGTTTAACGTCAAAGCTTCAGCCAAGGAAATAAATTGATTGATTGTCAATTCCGGTTTTGCACCAACAAAAACAATCCACACTTAAAAATCAACTTGGACTCGTAGCATTGCCCACCAAACACAAAAAAGAAAGATTACTGTTGGGTTTAAAAAGCTTTCTGGCCATGAGAACAATTGATGTATCTGTAATTCTCACTTTATGTATAACTCTACTGTATACTCTCCTTAAAGGAGGCATTTTCTAACATTTGTTTTTACTTGACATATGTACCACTGAATAATTCTTGCCCATTAGGTTATTCCTGTTTTAAATTTTCTAGATTTTGCCAAACCGGTTCTGAGGGACCAATTAATCAAAGGAAGGCTTGATTGAAATTTCCCGCCTAAATTTCCCGCTAAAATTGTCATTGTTCAGCTTCACATTTTACGATGCCAATCAATTAAAATCTTTGGCCCTTAGTGTGTGTGCCCTTGTGCCCTTAAAGTCTCTTTTTGTTATTGTGAAAAAGTTCACATCAGAAACTTTGTGACCCTTGTTTCCGTGATTATTTTACGTGGGCTAAATAGCTATGTGTAGAGTAAATTATGTTTTAAGTTGGCACTGTTGCCATTATTTACTCAGACTTTAATATCTATTGCCTTTCAAAGGGTCTGATGAATGAGCTATCTGACTTATAACATAAACTGTTTTGACGTCTAGCTTATAAAAACACCCCGCTATGTGAAGCCGTTTTTTAAGCTAGAGTTTTGACGGCATTATTTCCTTCAGATGTCTGGTCACACTGTCTTAAGTAGTCTTCTCAAGTCCTCCACGCATCTAGTCCCATTTCTCACACATCTCGTTGACTTTTTGCCCTAATTTTTAACATTTTTTTGCTCTTTTTGCTCTAAATTTCAACATTTTTTGCCCTTTTTGCCCTATATTTCAACATTTTTTGCCCTTTTTCCTGACATTTTTTCCCGGGCTCTATTTATGAGTAAGTAGTTTCATTCGCCTTTTGGGCAAATTGATTCGATTTTTTACGTCTTTTTAGTGAGTTTTTCTTCATTTTTTCGTCTTCTTCGAACTTTTATTCGTTTTCTTTTGTTTAATTGGGCAATCTTATTTGTCTTTTTTCGTCTAATAAGGCAATTATATTTGTCTTTTTTGGTCTAATTTGATAGTTTTATTTGTCTAAACTTCCTGTCCTAAGTAGTATGAGTGGAAAAAGTAGAATGAGGCTAGTCGTTTAACGATCCCTCTTCAGGGATAATGGCAATATTTAGATTTTTTGGGGGGAAAATAAAGCTGATTGAATTGTCCATTCAAAATTCATTTCAGGTTGACGTGAAAAGCTACTCCATTACTTTCATTGAGTCAAGTTTTTGGCCGCAATACGATGCAAATTTTTTACTGTTTAAAATATTCTACATTGTGTGACAAAATTTGCAAAATTCTAAAGAAAACAGAGAACAAACATTGCAAAAATATATATCTTTACACTTAATTCTACTCTTCGAAATGTTCCCAAGAACAATCCTGCAAGGCTAATCAAATTGAAAAGAGGACAGACACGGTCAGAGTTGTGTTTGAAGTCCCTGTAAAGCAGCCTTCTAATCTCAATAAAATGTCCACGATTGATGGAAGCTTTACCTACCTCTTCTTTTTTGCGTCCACTTGTGCGTTCGAATGTAGTGTACATTGAATAACATTTCTTTTAAAAATATTTCTCTCGTTTTGTTCCCACTTGCAATTCCCAATGCAACTTACAAAGGACAACGGCAAAGGCCAATTCACTGGTCTTTCCACTTAATTCACGAATCAAACACACACATGCACAAGTCCAATATTTTGTCCTTGTTTATCAACTAGTTGAGGCAAGCCAGGATTGCCATCTCTACCGTGCAACCCTTGAACAGCAAATAGGCCTGTAGTGTAAAAATATTTGGACGATCAGTTGTGGGAATCCTTTCACTTGAATGCGTAACAGAGAAAGAGATCAGCTTGTGGAGAGGAAACTCAATGAAACTTTGACTGTTTCCATGTATTTGTCCAAAATTCCTCTCCCTTTAATGTTCATGTCTGTGATAAGCCAGTAGTTCTTGGAAGGAGGTGCTCCTCTTCTCTCCTCTTGCTTCTTCAGTTTCAATCAAGTAGAGCTAGGTCAGTTGCAAGCTCTGGACGAGCTTCTTGAGGTCAAAAAATTAAACAATGAATGAGCCCGATTAAGAAGAGAGGAGACATGGTGTTCTGAATGGCTTTTTACGTTTGGATCAAAATACCCCAAGACATCATGGCATTTTGGAGTCACAATTCAATGAGGAACAACTTTACTTTTATTGTATTACATACGTTTAGTTCCAGGGAAAAAGTTATCTACCTAAAAACCTATTCATTACATCATTTTTTGATAAACTAATTGATCCAAATTCAGAGACCATTTAGTTACTTGAAAAATTTAAATTAATTAAAGATACATTTGTGAGCAACTGAGTTATTTGGATTTGAATGGTCCATTTTTGACACCAAAATGCCGGAAAACGTTACATTTATATCAAAACACAAATTTCCAAAGATTTCAAATAAATTTTTAATGTTGCAATAGAAAATGACTTTTTTGACTTTTAAAGATTTTGTCAAAATAGCTCAAAATAATATAAAATCTCACCTAAGAAGCGCTTAAGATATATTTCAGAAAAAAATCTTTTGCAAATTCAAAGGCACTTAAAGTTGGATGATACTTTGACATTTTGAAAAATTCTGTTAATGTTTCAAGTTTTGATTTTTGTCCATTTTGAACATGATCTTTCAAGAAATCGTAAATTTTATTATGAATCTGTTAGACATATTTATTTGCAATCTTGGAGGAACGCATAACAAAGTGTACTGCAAAAAAATATGAATTTATTCCAAAAATCTTGTTTTAAGTAAATTTTTTAAGTGACATTGCAAATTATTATGAGCTATTTTGACATGAACTTGTAACTTAAAAAAGTTATATGAAACACTTAGGAATTTGTTTTTTTCCTGTAACTGTAGCGTTTTTTTTGTTTTTTGAGGTTCAAAAATGTACCATTCAAACCCAAATTACTCAAAGCCGCTAAATGTATTTTCATTCAATTTGAATTCAATTTGTTACTAAATACTCTCTAAATATAAGGCAAACAGTCGTAGCGTAGGGGTTGAGAATTGGCAAACTACCCACAACATCCCTGGTTCGAATAACGGGCTTGCCTGGCTCTAGTGGTTTGTGGTATTAAGTTACATGGAGTAGTCACGGCTTTTGATGACTTAAATGGCCAAACCTGGGGAACCATTCTGAACACCGTGCAAGGGTTTCACTTTCTGTAACGGAAAACTGCGTCTTTTACCTGGGTTCTTTCTACTCGGGCCTGAGAAAGAGTCGATTCGGAGAGACAGTTGATTTCGGGCAACTCTAAACCACCAAGTCAACCAGATTTCTTGCCTCTTAAGCTGTTGCCACCTAGGTCAGGTGGGCAAGTGCCAGAGGCGTCGGTGGAGCGAGGAAGAGGAGCAGGCCGCTCCTACACCTCCACCTCTGACACCTGCACCACCTTCCCGAGGTGGCAACAACTCCCTCGGAAGAGAATCTGGTTGACTAAGTGGTTCCGAGTTACCCTCAACCAACTTTCTCTCCTCCTCTCCCCTTACTCAGCCCCTGGTAGAATGTTACCCGGTTAAAAGAAATAGCTATTCTACTAGAGACCCTGGATTATTCAGAGGCACGCGAGGCTGAGAAAAAAGACCCAAAAGTTTTTTGAGAGCTACCAGTTTTTCAAGTGAACAAGTTTTTCCCCATTTTTGGACAAAAACTTGTGAGCCTAGTTGTTAAAGAGGTAATTTACAAATCACTTTGCTCAATGCTAAGAATCTCTTGATGTGACGATTTTTAATGGTTTGATCTGGAAAGTGCGAGTTGGAAGAACTCAATCATTTACCCACCAGTTGAAAGTTAAAAGTACTCCCTAAAAAGTGTGAGTCAAAGAGACATGCAAAAAATCTTTTTCAGAGTCCACGCGTCTCTGTGTGCTACCAGCTTTTCATACTTTGTTTTTCACCAACTGATTGGCATGTAAAAACAGGATTATAAACTGATGCACAATGGATTTTGAAAAATTAGTTCTATTTCATCATGTCTAAGCGTCAGTTTGGCTCAAAGTTTGAATGATGAATAATTTAGAAAATGATCTCTTTAACAATCCATTACAAACAGACAAGGTATTCGAGATGCCGGATATGAGATTTCCCTGGGACTCATGCCTGACTCCATCGGACCTATGACATTCGTGTTCACCGGATCCGGAAACGTCTCTCAAGGAGCACAAGAGATCTTCCAGCAACTTCCCCATGAGTACGTTCCACCCAATGTTCTGGCCCAAGTAGCTGAAAAGGGCGATAAGCGCAAAATTTACGCTTGCGAAGTTCGCCGATCCGACCAATTCGAGAGAAAACACGGCGGCGGATTTGACGCCCAAGAGTTCGATGAATTCCCTGAACGCTACATATCCAACTTTTCGAAGAAATTCGCTCCCTATGCCTCCTGTATTGTGAACGGGATCTACTGGTCCCCAGAAACACCCCGATTGCTCACCATCCCCGATGCCAAGGCCCTACTCACCCCCGTCAACTCTAAGAACTGGCTCGCACAGAGCAAAGGTGGGAAAGTTACGACACCTGAAGTTCTTTTGGGGGGTTTTCAATGACATTTCCTTTGCTTACAGGTGCCCCTGCCTTGCCCCACAGACTCCTGGCGATTTGCGACATCTCAGCTGACCCCGATGGTTCCATTGAGTTTATGAATGAATGCACCACCATTGACGAACCGTTTTGTCTGTACGACGCTGATCGGAACAAGGATAAGAAAACCTTCAAGGGACCTGGGGTGCTCATCTGCTCGATTGATAACATGCCCACGCAATTGCCCAGAGAAGCCACCGATTTCTTCGGTGATCTTCTCCTACCTCATGTGAACAACATCCTCCGAAGTGATGCCACGCAGGAATTTGGAGAACACGAGCAAAACAAGTTGGGAAGCATCGTGTCTAACGCTGTCATTACCTCCAATGGCAAACTTACCAAGAACTTTGAGTACATCCAAGAGTTGAGAGAGGCCAATGAGCCCACTATCAAGGGCGACTTCAGTGGATGCGACCGCAAGGTTCTGGTTTTGGGAGCTGGATACGTTTCAGCTCCGGTGATTGAGTATTTGACCCGGGACAAATCCATTGGCATCACCGTTGCCTCGGATTTGAAAGCCGAGGCCAACAAGTTGGCATCTCGCTTTGAGCGCACAGATCCGGTTCTGTTAAACATTGAAGAAAGACCGGACACACTCAACGACCTGATCCAAGGACACGATTGTGTCATCTCTTTGCTTCCGTGGCCTTTGCACCCGAAAATCGCCGAGAGCTGCATCAGTCAGAAACGCGACTTGGTCACTGCCAGCTATTGCTCGGATCAAATGAGGTCCATGCACAAAGCTTGTGAGGAGGCCGGTATCACGGTCGTTAATGAGGTAGGGTCAACTTATTCATTTTTTTTTGTTTTGGCTTAGGATAAAGAATTGCTAGATTGTAACGCCATCTGACATTCCAACTAGGAAAAGGTTTAACGGTTTTGCAAATGGTGGAGGAACGTTTTTTCCTGTAAAAATCTCAGGTACAGGGTTGACCGTATGTCTTGGGATACTAAAAAAACCAAAAACTTGAAAAGTATTGCTCAAATGAATGAAAAGTAATGTGGGAAGCTACCCATGGGGCACAAGAAGTATTTTATAGTTTTCCACAAGATCCCCTTTTTGCCTTGATTACTGCCTTTAGACGCTTTGGGACAGCAGCACAGGTGAAATGGATAACCTCTGGGTTCAATCAGATTTTACAGGTTTCCAGTCTCAGTGAGTCTTTTTCAGTATAATTCCCTGTACTTTTGTCCAGTTTTAATGGCTCCAGGGAATTAATTGGCAATTTGACAGCCACTTTTTGTCTCGTTGTGGAGCCTCTGAATAACCTTTTTTTCGTTTTTTATTACAACTCATTAATGTAGTGAACAAAGTTGTATGTACGCTTCCAGAATGATTTTATATTTTTGGAAAAGAAAATCGTCTAAAAATTTGAAAATCAACTACAAATTACGAAACCATGCTATTATATAGGGTCAACCCTGCACAGAACAAAATCTTTTCTAAAATTACATTTGCCTCAAATTTACGAAGAGTTAATTCGTTCAAGTCTATAACAGATATTTAAGTAAAAAGACCTCTCGCAACCAGAGTTTTATGCCTTAAAAGGAGGCCCTCCGTTTCATTGCCCATGGGTGGTTTGGGACATACATTTGTTAACTTACTTGCTATCACTCTCCACCCCTAAACAATATAAAGTAAGGTCCACAATCGGTGAAACATTCTTTCCCTTACTTTTGGGCTCCATCAAAAGTGCTCTCCAACACAAGCAAATGCTAACTTTTGAATCACTTCACAATAGGTGGGAGCTGATCCTGGGATCGACCATTTCTTGGCCATGCAATGCTTTGATGAGGTCGCCACGGCCGGTGGAAAGGTGGAAAAATTCATCTCGTACTGTGGAGGCCTACCTGCCCCCGAAGTGTCCGACAATGCCCTCGGATACAAGTTCTCTTGGAGCCCCCGAGGAGCCCTCATGAACATGTTGGCCGGCGCCAAATACTTGGAAAACGACAAAGTGATCACCGTGGATCCCAATGGCGGCCTCTTGGACTCTGTCCGACCCATGGACTTTCTCCCTGGATTCAATTTGGAAGGCTATCCCAATCGTGACTCGACCATTTACAAAGAGCTCTACGGAATCTCTGATGCCAGCACCATCATTCGAGGCACCCTCAGATACAAGGGATACACGGACGCCGTCAAGGGATTAGTGCGGTTGGGACTCTTGTCACCCGATCCTCATCCGGCCCTTCATGAACACGTAAAAGCCGTGATCACAATACTAATACGTCATAAACGTGTGCTGATTTTGATTCTACTTCAGGGCTCGGACATCACGTGGAAAGAGTTGATGTGCCAATTATTAAACATGGAGCAAGATGCCTTCTACGGCAACGTCTTGGAGGCGCTCAATGAACGTGTGGGTTCCGAGAAACGAACCAATGCCTTGGTTGCTTTGGGATTGACCTCCGATGAAGAGGTCGAGAAAAGAGGTTCACCTTTGAACACCCTGAGTAATCATTTGGCTGGCATTTTGGCCTTTGGACAGGGTGAAAGGGACATGCTGCTCATGAGACACGAGGTATGTGACGACTTTTTCTTTCAGCTTAAACAACGTAACAAGTCCTTTCGGTCGTCTCTTTAGGTCCAAATCCAATGGCCAGACAAACGAAGGGAATTGCGGGGCATCAATTTCGTGTCTTATGGTTCGTCAGATCCAGTCAATGGATACTCAGCCATGGCCAAATGTGTGGGATATCCATGTGCGATCGCCACTAAAATGGTGTTGGACAAAGAGATCCAAAAGCGCGGCATGGTTTTGCCCTTCTCGCAAGACATCTACAAACCCATACTCATGCGGTAATAAGATCTTTCAAATGCTAGTAAAACATATTTTTTGACTAAATTCAATCTTTGGAGGCATAGGGTGCAGCCATATGTGAAGGATTACTTGTTGAAAAAGTACCCATTTGTCGCTTGACAAATGAATTAATGCCCAAGAAGGCGTGAAATCTTCTTTCGCAAAGATTTTTTCTTCTTTTATTTTGATTGACAGGAGGTTAAAGCATATGGCTTCATTTTTGTAAGCTATCCTGGACTTTCAACTTTCCCAACTTTACTTTTTCGCCAACTTCATGTTTTTGGGGGGGGTTGGTAACTGATTTTTCTTAACGCTTCATGGAATGGGGCTTATGTTCCAAACTAATTGTGGTAGCAGTTGATTTTCAAGGATTTGTCCTCTGATGATTAGACGTAATTTATCATAAAACAACAGTAATCGCGAGTTCTATGAGATTAAACGCATTTGAATGTGCTTCATTATGCACTCTCTTTTCTGTTTCAGATTGGAAAGCGAAGGACTGAAGGCCACAGAAAAAAGCCATTTCTTGTGAACCATGTGCGATGAAAATGTCTTCCATGAATAAACAATGATTGATATGTAATGCCGACTGACCTTTCTTACGTTTGACGAGCAAAAACACACTTGAAACTCCACTGCATTTTAGTGCAAAAACATCCAGTCTAAAACTTGAAGAATCACGACAAGAGAGCGAACGAACGAAACGTCAGCGATGAATTTGTTGGCTCCTTAACTTGATGATCATTTTGTCAGTCAGTTAGTCAGCAGGAACGTAGTAGAAGAAGGGGGAAACAACTTTCAAATCCTCATGAAATCGTGGTTCTTCTTCTTCTTCGACTTTGATCGTTGTCTTTTACCACTTGCTCACTGGTCTCAACTGGCCAGAGGATGGACGAGATTCGAGATTTTACTTTTAGCGTCATCCCAGCTCGGACAAAACGACCGACGACGGATTTCTTTTCGTTGCTCCTCCAACTGATGTTCGAACGGTACATTTCCAGCGCGTCTTCAGAATGCTATGTACAACAATATACATACCACTTACGAATCGATACGACAGGACTATCGGCAAGTATTCCAAATTGGGGTTGGCATATTTAAAACAAAATTATTATGAGATCAGGCAAAATGGAGGAAGGAGTCTTCTATTCAATTTTGAATTCCTTTAATCAAGAGGTGAACAAGACACAGGTGTCAACCTCAACTCTAAATAGGCCATTTGACCATTTATCGTTCTCAGACCTGTGATATAATTGTAATTGCAATTACATTTCATATTCCATGTAATAACAATAAGTTAATGCGAAATTTTTGTCCAATGATCAACTACTTATTGCACTAAACATTATTATTTAATGGTTTTGCTCAAAAGAAACGCTAATAATTAAACAATAATCTATCACCATGCCAAAAAACATTAGAGGTTATCTTTATTTAATACGAGAAGGGTCTACATTTCTGAAATAGTAAATTTTAATCACTAGCAGAATAACGTCCCGGTAGTGCTGACCAACCGCTCGCGCGTTTGATATCGACAATTCGTCCAGTCAACCAATGAAAAATATTGAAGGATCAGTTCAAAAGACACGATAATATTGCGGAGAATATTCAGAACTCTCAGGTATACATCTAATTTTTACAACAGACCATATTATTAGCATAAAATGTGATTCATTTGAAAGACATCCAAAAAAGGCACCGACATTTTATAATTATCACTAAATTTGAATTCGGAAGCCGTTATAACTTCGTTTGGAAAGGAATCCATGAAAGCAAGATTTTTATCCCTTACATTTTCATGTTTTTAAGTTTTTATCTTTAAAGTCCGATTCAATCAAAACCCAAAAGTAATCGCTTTTCAATGGCTTAAAACACATAAAAAGATCTCAATAACAAAAAATGAACGCCAATCCGAAATAACTCTACCACATCAGTAACTTCCGAAAGAATACAACAAAGTGCCTTAAATGAACCGGTTTCCCATGAAAACAAAAATCGTCCTCAACCGTTCAGATAACGTTTGGTTCTTACTAACACCATCTAACGGTGGAAAATTTACCTAATACTCCTTGGCGTCTGCTAGCCTCCTCCATCCAGCTAAAGTGATCGACCTATGTACACACAAACACCACCATGACTCATCTTTGGTGACCAGCTTTGGTCACTTTCATCTCTGAACCTAATTGAACATCATATGTTTGTTAGTCCATACCAAGTCAATAGCCATGAATGAATAATGCACTATGGTCTTTATCAATGGTCCTGTTTTACCACATTTCGAACCTATTGACTGAGCCATGTTGGGCCATTTATCACAATGGCTGCTGGATGCTACCTCAAAAAGTAGTGAGAGAGACCAAGATCAACAACTACAACAACCGCACCTTGGACACAAGTGGATGATGATGAAGAAGATCATGTTGATGAACACGAAACAGACGAAGAGTCAGAGTCCAGTGCTACAAGCATGTTGTTGATATTGTTGCACTTTCATCTTTGAACACGGCCAGTTCAGAGACACATTTCAAGATGTGGACCTGTCACAAGTGTGGAAAACCCGTGTATTTTGGTACAAAACCACCCTCGCAGGGCATTGTTCAATCGACTTATGTGTGGTTTGGTTTCTTTCTTCCAGCTGAACGAAGACAATCTTTGGGTGTGGATTGGCATCCATGGTGTTTGAAATGTGAAGAATGTGGCAAGATTCTCAAGATTGGCCAACATTCCGAGGTAATCTTCTGCCTTTACACGACGACCAATCTCATGGTCAACCAACACAATAGTAATTTTTGCTCTTCTTTCACTTCTTTTTAACAGCATAAAGGTACTCCTTATTGTGATATTCCGTGCTATTCAGCTTTGTTTGGACCCAAGCTTTTCGGCCATGGCTCTACCGTGGAATCTCATCAGAGTTTTGGTCAGAGGTAAGGGAACTTGATTTTCCTCTAGAAATTCAATTTTGAGACAGATTGACCAATGTGTTCATACTCTACTTTATAGATCTAAGAGCTTTATTCGAGAGCAGAAGGATTTGATGCGGCAAGTCCGAGATTACAATGCATTTTATTCTCGAAAACCAGAGTCTGGAGGAGGCAAAATGGACCTAGTTCATCGGGAAGTCAATTCCAGACTAGTTTTAGAAGGGGTTTTACGGGTTTATTGGGGCGTGGACACGAGTATTCGATTGAGGGAATTCGACGACAAAAGGATCATTGCCAAAATGGAACGACAACGAAAGACCAAATCTTTAGGTGAGACATTCTTCTTTTAATTGGTCCGTATTAGGTTTCTCATTCACAACAAAGACGTAAAAAGTTACTTTTCTCATGCAAAGTACCACAATTCACAGAATATATCTGACTGCTGAGGTCAAGTTTTGGGAACTCTTCTTTTACCAAAATCAGAAATAACCTTAAATACAATGCTTTCAATATGTTATTTGACAGGTTGTCCTGCGCTGGATCCTCCTACTTTCTTGCATTTCAATGAATTCAAAACCAAACCGGAGACAGCTAACTTGAACGGATCTGATCCTCTCAAGCAAAACCCATTCGAATCTCAATTAGCATCCACTTCTTCTCAAGAAGAATCGGAAAAAGCCTTAGAAGCTTCAGCTGACCGACGTCGATCCGAGCCTGATTTGTGCGAATCTGTCAAGATGAGATCCTCCAATGAGTCAGATTTATCCAATGTCAATGATCCGAACCGCCAGAAATCATTCAATGACATTCGTCATCTGATCAAGAGATCCCGCTTTCAGACCATGCCAATAAAGTTACCTCAGGTAAGAAAAAAGGTAAAGTTAAATCAGGTTTTAAAGCCATTCGGATCTGGTTCTAAGAGAGGATGTAAATTCACTAGCTAGTGCACTATAAAAAGGAGCATAGGCTTAAAGCGCGCCATCTGGTTCATTTTATGTGGCAACACCTTGCATTGACCATGATGTGTATGAATTTTCAGATAGCATTGATTGAATATCAGTTTTGGACAAGATACAACGTCTAAAACGTTGATGGAGGGCTCCCAGTAGAACTAAGAATGGTTGCAGCTGAAAATTGGCATAGACCATCTCTGAAATTATTTTTCACGCCAATCTAAAGGGATATTACCTATTTACCCAAACCCTTCCACATTCATTTGCAGTCTCCGATCAACATTTAAGGCACTTAAGTTTATCCAAAACCAATGTTTTATTGTTAGTAGCTTCTAATATATGCGCACCATGGGCAATACGAGCTGTACCACTTACCTCCCAACTCCAGAATGGACCCCATGACTATGATGTATATCAATCATATAAATAACGTAAATATCCAATGAGGTTATTGATGTTGTCTCGCAATAAACATTATTATTAAAAATGCACTAGATATCCCACTTTAAGACTTGACTCTCTCATATTAGTGCACTGTAAGATGACCAATATTTGCTCTTCCAGGAGGAATGGGACGAAATCGATGAGCTTTTGGCTGTTGAGAGAAAATTTGACGACACGGATCGTGTGTATCACACAATTTGCACCGGGGGAACTCTTCCCGCCAAATTGAGCAACGAGGATAAAACCCCTTTGGGTCGTGGCGAACCCCAAAGAGATATTCCTTCAGCCGTGTCGACCAAAAACACCTTAGAGAAATTGTTTTTGGCGCGAAAGTCAGTCTCGGAAGAGGCTTCTGAAGGTGATACCGGCCAGGAATTCCAAAGTCTTCCCACTTACCTCTCTGACCACGAGGATGTGGACCATCAGAACATTCATAATCTGAAGGACAATGGGAACGACTTGGAATCGATCAAAGAACCGGAAAAGCGGAAAGCCGGCGGGCCTAGAGCGCTTCGACGAAGGCACGGCAAGAAGATGGACCGCTCCAAAGTTCGCCGGAAATCGAGCATAAATGGCCATTGGTGAGTAACAAATGACCATATTGTCAGTATGTGTACTATTATGTGATCTTTCTATTAGGTATGACCGGGATACATCGGTTTTCACGCCACCCAAAGGTTCAAGCATGTCTGTTTACGTCACGAGTTTACTTCCCACCAACGACGTCTTGCGGATGATCTTGGAAAAGTATCAGATCGAGAGCGAGCAAAACCAATTCGCTCTATATGTAGTCAAGGACAACGGAGGTATTTCATAAATGGATCCCAAGGGCTTGTTTCAGGCATTGGCTAATTTGAGATGGATGTCATTTTAGAGAGGCGACTCGTCAACGATTGCGAGTTTCCTTTGCTTTTGAGGGTCAATTTGGGACCGGATGAGTCCGTGGCTAAGCTTTACCTTTTAGATCGATCCTCTACCACTGAAATTGGGCATGAAGTTGCCCAGTTCCTCAGGTCAGTATGATCTTTTCTCAAACAGGAAGCCGGATTTGTTGTTGTTATTCTTTCAAGTTGAACGTAAAGAATCAGGGTTGCCATTTATTTTCCTTCAATCAGCCACAGACTTTTGACCTTTCTTAAGCTGAACTAGCAATCAAATACGTTTTGGACGGAGTTATCTTGAATGTTAATTCAATTGTCCCTGAAAATCGGAGAAACGCCAAGAGTTTTGACTCATAGACATTGTGGAGTTGGATTTTATTTCAGTAAACCCCTGCGTGAGTGGATGAAAAAAGTTGCGAGTTCATACACTACAATATAAGTATAAAAAAGCTTAGTTGGACGGGCTAAAAACAATAATTCTGCTAGAGGATCTTGTGGAAACTTTCAAATGTTTGACATGAAATTGCAAAGATTTCCTAATTTTTTTTAACCTCTTTTCTATAAAAACTTCTCAAATAATTGAAACAAAAAAGAACAAATCTATTTTTAGCTGGAATTACTAGTTCTGTGTGTTTTCATTCTGTTGAAAAAATATCAATTGCAAATCAATTTTCCACACGCTATGAATACTTACACAATTAAACATCTTGTGTACTAACCATCCTGTCTTTCTTTTTACTTATTAAGCTGATTTTTTTTTGCATTTGCAATTGTGCAGAAAAAACGTCTAAAAATGGAAATGAACTTAAATACAATAAAAATGCCTAAAATTAGTAGAAATAAAAAGGGATTTCAGATCTAACATGTGATTAATATGCCCCATGAGCTTAATCATTTTTGTTTTGAAACAGGTTTTCGTACGCTGAATGCAGAGCCATCTTGAACATGTTTTACGAAGAGGAGGAGCACGAAGTCGAGAAGATCAAGTACAAGTGAGTTATATCAAAGATCCCATATTTTTTCGGTTCTTGAAATTCAACCCTAATTGTTCTTTTTTTCAATCCCTATCTCAGATACCAAGCTATGAAGAAACGGATTCGTGAGCGGATGTTTGAGCTTCGGGTTCGGTTCTAAAAAAGGTCCGCGAAACTATTCTCAAGCTCTCTCTTATGTACTAGCCATGAACAAATGCACATCAAACGTCTCTCAATGACCATAGCTCACAGTCATACTACAAACGTTCAAACAAGAGGAAGCACCATCAATCATATACAATATATTACTCTAAATTTTTCTAAGAATAAACACTCTACGCCTACGTAACTACGCATTTACACAATGTTCTACTCATTCAAAATCAATTTTTGAAGCCCTTGATGATTGGTTCTTGAGCTAATTGGTTTACTAGAGAGCCATCTAGCGGCCTCAAGGATTGTTCCAGGTTTGATTGCCAAATCCATAGGCTGAGAGATCCGTGTCTTCAAACTTGAACAAGGATTGGGGACAATTGGCCGTGAGATGTGAGCAATCGTCCCACTTTCTCCCGCTGATCTGTGCTTGAACATATTCATTGGGAGTGCTTGGGCTCTCTGAGAGAGCATCCAAAATGTGGTGAGGCGTGACCAAGAGGTTCATGAGATCGCCTAAAAAGCCGCTTGAGTGCAAGGGAACCTGAAATCGCGAAAAGAGAAGGGATTACTATAAATACAGAGATCAAACATCTCTTTGCCATGGCCAGAACTGAGATGTAATTGCAATTAAAATTTTCATTCATTTTTCAAGTGCAGATTATAATTCCATACAACGAAATTTGAAATTAAACATTCCACAGATTTTTCCATCTCTCCCAAATTACTTCTAACTTACTAAGCTTGACGTATTATTTAGTATGTGAATTGATGCACGCAAAGTTAACAAGTTTTTAAAGCTTCTGGGACGGTTTGCACCTAAACAATTTTTGAAAGGAAGCAAATATTTGAAAGGAAGCAAATAGTTAAAGTTGGAGGATCTTTTAGTGGCATGTATGATGTCAAGTCAGGTGTTCCACAAGGTTCAATCTTAGGTCCGCTCCTGTTTATTCTCTTTATTGCTCCTCTCCAGAAGT
>CM021313.1:2846600-2876048 GCA_010645155.1 Tigriopus japonicus
AATGAGTTATTGTTGGCAGATCTATACAACCCTTGAATAGTGGGTTGGTCAGGAATAGTATTTAAGAATTTGTCCAATCCTGCCTTAAATGCTGTTAGAGGATCCGCTCCTACATATTCCCGACGAAGACTAATGGGTAACAAATTGAACAATGAAGGAGCCCGATAAAGAAGAGACGAGGACTTCATTGTTCGAACAAGTCTCGATTCCCTTGGATTTGGAGGTGCTCTCAAAAGGTAAGTAAAACAAACCTCTACGATCACTACAAGAGTTTTTACTTGCCGTTTGAGAGCACCTCCAAATTGAGTTCGAAAACGATCACTTGTTTAGAACATGTTCAAATCTGTTTGAAATTTTCATTGAAGTGCATTTTTATGTCTTTCTTGGTCAGGATCTTTCAATGTCAATGTTGTCCTGTTTTTGGGTAATTTTCACACAAAAGGTTTAGTTGAAGGCGGAAAAGAAAAAAGAAACGGAAAGATGCCTTTTAACTTGAGCTAATTGTTCTATGAATAGATCAAAAAAAACATTACTTCTGCTCTTTCCTTTCACTGTGGTGCCTTTTCTCTCGCTTTAACTTCGCAAATTAACTAACATTAGGAATCAAAAAGCTAAAATTTTGGCAAATTAATAACAATCTATAATGCTTTTTTCCACTTCTTACCTGGGCCATTTCACAGAGGGCCCTGAGCATGCAAGCGTGTCCATCAATGTGCAGATATTGTGTGGCGTAGCTTTCGATCTCCCTGGCCAATTGCGTACGCTTGTCCTCATGGAAAGTATGGTCCAGTAAATTATGGGGGTGTCTCAAGGAACGTCCATAGGTCCTTGGGGAGCTTCGACGTTTCCTCACCAAGTTATCGTCAAACGTGTAATCAGAGAGATCCCTGCAATCAATACACATCCATGGATCAAGAAAATGAAACCCTGCCAGTTCTTTTACTTGGCTTGGTTCTCCTCTAAACCTTAGATAGACACTCTTAGTAAATCAGCCTAAAGGCTGAAAGCCCTTTTAGCTATTAAATCAGCTACACTGACGTTAGATAACGCTATGTAATAAGGAGATGAAGTTCATTGTTGACTCCTAACATTAGCACTCTCTAACTTGGGAATTGTCGGAGGATTTGTTGAGATTTGCAAAAAGAGATGCTTTTTGAAGTTTCCTCACATTTGCTTCAAAACTTTTGCGAAAAGGTCCTATCAGGAGCTCCAAAAGTAAGACGTTAAACGAGGGCAAACCCATTTATTTTGCATAGGATTATGCATTGATCTTTGAAAGATCTTGACTGACTCCTGACGCGGAAGCTTAAATGAGTTGAAAACTTGACTACATAGCCTACCCAACAAAAGGTTCCAACATAAATAATTTTATTTACCAATAACCTCGTGGTCCAAAACAATTTAGTAGTAACATCTAGGGTTAGTTTGAGAGCCAAACATATTAAACAAGATGCACTCTCTATCTTCCAAAGCTACGATATCTTACCTTTCCGAACTTTCACCACCCAAAGTAAATACAAAGGGCAAGCTTAACCCGAGTGAAGTGCCCAAAGCTCCGATGGGGATGTTCAGAGCGAGAGCCACTTCACCTTCCCAAGAATTGGGGTCGTCAAAGATGAAGCGACGCGTCCGAGAAAGCAGATTCGTCCGGGGTAAATGATCCGCTCCAACCGATTGAGCACCCAAAGTATTGACGGTCAACACAGTAATTAACGCAAGCAACCCGGTCATTTCTGTTTTGTCTATGGAAATATATATTATTAAATTATACATAGTTCGGATTATATAAAGCTAGAAATGACTAATGGTTAATTAGTTGCTCAATTTGGTTTATAGGGGCATAAATTTGAAAATGAGGCTGTAAGCTTGACCTAAACTTTTATTTTATAGACCGAATTCCGAAAGAAGTGACAAGCCTTGGTTCAAATATTGCTATAAATACATGTTTTAATGAGTCTCTTCTAACAAAAAAAAAAGTTTTATTCTCGAGCAGGTGTCGGCTACCAGTGGGCCCAAAAGGGGTTTTGGGTGGGCCCAGCAACTACGGGGAAAATCCAAAATAGTGGCCCCAAGATAATCCATAGTTCTGTCCTCGTGGGCCCAAAAATAGGATGTAAGTGGGCACCTGCACCAACCAGGATCTTTTTGGAAAGCCTTGACCATACAAAGTCAATTTGTCGGGCTTTAAACCAAAAGCTGTTGCCGACCCCTGTTCTAGAGCTTCTAATAAAATGGCAAATGCTAGACCATTTCAAAGCTGTTGGAAGAGTCTTTGTAATAAATCAAGAATAGCCTCACTTTGAGATTTCAGACACTCGAAGTATGATGTTAAGTTCAGTGGAGCGTGCACAACATCAATGAAGGGCGAAACTATATGAGATCGAATTTTCTGCAATAAGCAAGGAGTCCTGATACAGAATCGAGGTTTCAAAAAGTTTTTAGCTAAAATGGGTAACCTATCAATGAATTAACTATCAATGAATATCATTTGTTATTCTATAGAAGGAGAAGGAATTTTGCCAATGTCTCCTATGTATTTCTAGGACGTAAATTTTTCGTTTCCTTTAAAAATCCTTCCAATTTCTTTGTATATTCCCAATAGGCACTCAACAACCAAATTCGAGTGACTTTCTACATTCTAAAATAACTTTCAAAAGTGTCCTTGCCACAAAAACAAAGATTTTTTAGATACGCAAAGCCAGCCTTACTTGACCAAATCTCTTCGAGATAAGAAAACAAACGAAGCCTTATGAAACAGATCACTTGAAAATGCACTTTTTATCGTTGAACTCACTTTGAAGGTTCGAAAATGACCAATGCTTGCCAATAAGGTTGGATGTTGTTGGCGATGACCTGTCAAACGGATACTAAGATGTCGATTGCTACTGGTTTTAAATATATGGCAAGATTTTTTTTCTTTCTCTTGCCTTGGATTCATCTTCTCATGAATAGTCAGGGATCATTGAATACCTTGAATGCAAGACGCAAAACATGGACATTTTCTGTGCCCTTTTCTTGCCTCACTCTTATGAATCAAATGCTTTACATACATCAATGAGTTTGTACGTTAGATTATGAACCTTGAGAGTCTTTAATTGTTCCCATTCAGGGTTTCATATTTCTTATGGCAGTACAAACGGGATTCATTCAAGATCCTTTTAGGTTCGTGTTTCGTTTGAGCTTCCATGTGATTTTGGCAGTACAGATTCCATTTAACGTACCTAAAATAGAATACGAAAGTCTTGTGAAAAAAAGTAGAACAAACGAGTTGATTGCAGTTTCTGATGGTGAAATCGATAATTTTGTTTCCATTTTGGCGGCAAAAAAAGGATGATAAAATGAGTAATATCACCCCTAGGACTCGGATAAAGCAGCTGGTTTTTTGGCCTTAAGTTGTATTTTTTTGTTAAAAGTTTCACTCAATTCGACCAAAGTCTCTTAAATAGTTGCTGCTTTCGGGCCTAAAATTGTCACTTACTGACCAATAAATGTCAAATTTGTCGAAATATGCGTCTCAATTCAGAGCGAAAGTTTTTATTCTTAAGTTTGAAAAGTTGCAAAATTTTATCAAAAAGGCCAAAAGTTGAAACTTTTCGTTGCGTTTTGCAAACTTTGTCTGAATCCTAATTATCACTTTCATATTCCAATGCCATTGTTGCCATGACTTAGACTGATATGTTAGAAAATGTCATAAAATACTTGTGTTTTATATTTCCAAAGGGTGAAATACAAAAGATCAATACCATGTCGGGGGTATTTTCTCTCATGGTATTTTGTTTTTATTGGTCATAAAAATAGGGACAAACAGTCGTATGAAATGAAAGCATTTTTTCTTCCATCGTTTCCTTTTTTTTGGGGGGGGGGGCGGATTTCTTAATACCGCTACAAGGAATGGGATTCCCTATAAAGAGAGTTAATGATTAATATAGTTTTTTAATTACTGTTTATATGAAATTTGATCTACCAATAAGTTACTGTTGGCAGATCTGTTCAACCCTTGTATAGTGGGTTGGTTAGGAAAAGTGTTTAAAATATTTTCCAATCCTGCCTTAAATGCTGTTAGAGGATCAGCTCCTACTTATTCCTGACGAAGACTAGTGGGCAACAAATTGAACAATGAAGGAGCCCGATAAAGAAGAGAGGAGCACTTCATTGTTCGAACTAGCCTCGATTCCTTAAGATTTGGAGGCATGACATTGCGTCATCATCAAATCAAAATCATACTTTTAGTGCAAATTTGTCTTTGAAACGAAATTAAGTGCGTGAAATAAAAAGGACTTTTTTGCTTGTGCCGGTGGTATGATAACTGATCAATCATGTCGAGCAATCCAATCCAATATCTTCTTGACTCTTTTGCAACCTTTTATTGACTTCACCAAAGGAACTTGACTTTTTGGTGTTCAACGTTTTTTACCCTAAGTTTGTATCAATGCAATACTTTTCATCGTTGAACGTTTGACATTGCCTAATCCCTTCAAAACAAGTTCGCAAAAAGTGAACTTACAAATCCCTCTTACTAATTAATCAAAAGCATCACGAAACATTTCAACGCGAAGTGAACTGTCGACCCCAGTTTACTTGAATCAATGCTCTATGAAGTATTTCTTTTTTTTTTAAATATATGACAACAAACTTAGCTTTGGAGGCGAGTTTCGATGTGGCTACCAATCACGTTTTTTTGGTCGCTTTGTTCAACAATTTTTGACAACAGAAGGTCGGCTGTTGAAGTAGTTTGAAAGTATAGTAGAAGCATAGAAGAAGTACAGTATACAAGATGGAGTAGAAATAGCCATGCTCAGTCAAGTTCCGCTACATAAGGGTTGGTTTTCCATCTCAACTTATACAACGAAACTTGATCGATCATGGTTATTTCTAGAAATACTAAAAGGCAGAGATTGGCATTCAAATATATGATTGCCCGACCCGGCACGGACTGTCTGTGACGTCATTCATCATGCGGGAAGCCGAAGTTTATGATTAAAGGAACCTTTTCTTCTACGAAACACATCTACACTATTTTGCTCATTTGATAGGGCAGTTTGGTTATTGAAAATCCTCAAGTCTGCTGGAAATGTGTCTAAGGTATTTACCCAATATGCAAAAAGTGAATTTCAACTAGTGTGGAGTTTAAACAGGGGCCGATTAATTCACATGATTGGGTGATTGACAGCAAAATCTTAGTGATGTGGAATCTGGGCTTGCGCAAGTCTTTTTTACGGGAGGTTGCAAGGTAGGGTTACCGCTTGGAGAATGGGTGCTTTGCTCTTGTCTATGAGCAAACACCAATGTAAGTTTGAGTTGCAACCCTGCTCAGAAGTCACTAAAGTCAGGGATGCCTTGCCCTTTTGGTGATCCTGAAAGAAAAAACGGGTTTATGAAGATTGGTAGACAGAGGGGAATATGATTTCACAAAGGTAAATTGGCAACCCCCGCACCAAGTCAGATCACTACAAAATCAACAAAGAAGAAGCACTCTGGTTTGTTATTGAACTTCCTTAGAATTAGCTGAATGTTCAACTGAATGCTCTTGACCAATCACCAGCATGAATTATCGGCACCGTGTGTTAGCCTACGAGTGCCAGGCTCTGATATAGGGTCCCTAGTTATTTCTACTCCATCTCTTTTTATGCTCCTATCCCCTGTATCTCCTAAGATATTTTTGGATAGGCTTTGAATGAACTTTAAAGGCAAAAAGTAATAGCTAGAACAGGGGTCGTAAACCCAGACGTCTGTTTGGTGGGCCCTTGACAACAAATAGTCAAATTGGTGGGCCCTGATCAAAAAGCAGTTGCCGACCCCTGAGCTAGAACAACAATTGCTGTGTCTGTTGTTAAGCTTTTTCAACTTCACTTCAAACTATTATAAAAACAGTGAATGGTGGAAATCAGATTTTAAGTCATCCTGGAGATAGGGAAGTGGTCAGAAGCAAGAAGCACTGAATTTCTGGAGTGGGAGGCTAACGGTGATAGTTATGATTTCTAGAAGGATTGATTCAATTGCGTTCTTCTGTAAACTAAATTTTACTTGTATTCAGTAGACGACGTATTTCAATTTTCAGCTCAATCGAATAGCGGAGTGAAAAGTTATGCTTTCTCAAACTTTTGTACTACAGAGAGCATAAAATGTCTGCATTCGCCCTTTTGTGGTAAAACAATTACCTGAAAAGGGTCAGTTCACTTATTCTTGGTAGGATTTTCACAGAACATTGAGTGAGCATAACTTTTGTCTCCGACCAACGAACACTGAACCATGATCTGAACCAAAATTCGATGAAAAATGAATGGCTCATCGTGATTCAAGAGTTCATGGGACTCGATAATTCATCAATATTTGAGGCAAACGGACGACAACTTAATAGTGCGTGCAAACTTTGAAGTGTGCAAACAGCATTTATACAAAAAAGCATTTCCAAGCGTTGAGATACCTGTTTAGGGTACATCAAATATTCAATTGTTCAAAAGGTTCAGAAGCAACTAGAATTCTATTTTTCGACACCCATCTCCCGTCACATTAGCTCATTTAAATCCTTTGAAAACCATTTTGCTCCCGATTTTCGAAATATAGAAACTTGATATTAACTCAAGAACACTTTGATTTTCAAACTTTGGAATGGCATTTTCACTCATAATCAAAGAGACCAAATATAGTAAAGAATTGAAAATGGTTGGGTCATCAAAATCATATGAAAGAAATAGCACATTTTTCCATTGATTAAAAAGCTATTATGTCCATTGTCAATGTCACTTCAAGGTATTTTATTATTACTCCCATGAAAAACCTTTGTTTCTCATAATGATAAAAATCAAAGAATGCGATTGATGAGCCTTAAATGAACCTAAAGGGACAACTTCATGATGTTGAAACCTTTCAATTAATTTTGGGAGATGGAATAAAATATACTCTAGTGTTGCATTCAAAACATGTTCTCAAGCTTCGTTCAAAGCGGAAAAAAATCGACAAGTATCCCTTTCGAAGATAGCATTTTAGATTTAATGATATTTTTTGCTAAAAAATACACTCAAGATTCCCATCTGAAATTTACGGACAGTAAGAGAGGCATAATGGAGAAAAACATTTTTTCAACAAATTTTTGGTGCAAAATACGAAGTTATTCAGAAAATAGATGTTTATCGCCATTGCAATTGGTAAAAAGAGCCCAAGAAGTAAATATCCTCATGAAAAAAATACGTCATCTAGGTCAAGTTGTTGGGCATTTTTCAAGCTTCAATTGTTTGCCGTTGTTGTCGCCACCATCAACCCAGGAAGTTCAAGATAAAATAAGATTCGATTTTCCAATCAGTTTAAGTAATACGTGCCAATAACGAGCAATTCAGTTATTATATTGCATAATAAGCAGTACTCGAGCTATTTCTTCAATATTTTTTGGGTCCAAGGCTCCAATTGGCTACATATTTTTTTCTCTTGCGCTTCTTAGTTTGTTGGGCTTTTTTGGAGCTTCACGTTAAAGTCACTTGTCGCTAGGATCAAGTTACCGTATCTTTGTCATGAGGATCTTTTACCAAGAAGGGCTGATTGATGAAAGGGGCATTTCGAACATGAGTTTCCGATTGCACAGTCCTTGTCCGCCTTGCTTTGAATGCCCACATTGTGTTAATCAAATATGAAAGTAGAACTTCATTCTGGAACTGAATGTCTACCAAAAAGGAATGTTGATCCGTGTTCATTAGCCAATGTGGTTCTTTCAAATTGAGAACACACGCCCATTACAAATGACCACCATCAGAATGTGTCTAGCTACAAACTGGAGGCGGCTTTAAAGCCCCACAGGACCCAGAAAGGTTTTGCTATTCGGGGTTTTCGATTCTGGGTGTGATGGGTTTCACAGGCCTTTTTTACCTAATACTCCTCATGGACAGTTTTTTAAACTGACCAATTCTGTTTTGAAGCCATCTGCTTGCAGGTGCTGTGGGTGAGAATGGAACGGTGAGCTACAAAAGAGCCAAAAAGGCGTCACGCGCGATCAAAAACGAGTGAGCAGACACAAGTACAACCAGACATGGGTC
Organism: Tigriopus japonicus; assembly: GCA_010645155.1. Taxonomy (NCBI): domain Eukaryota; kingdom Metazoa; phylum Arthropoda; class Copepoda; order Harpacticoida; family Harpacticidae; genus Tigriopus; species Tigriopus japonicus. The sequence goes on from CM021313.1 coordinate 2,854,625, forward strand.
TAAATGATCCAATCAATTTGATTTGATGAATAATTAATGCAAAAGCAAAATAACTCTCATCACGATTCTTCAAGAAATGCCTTTGTGAAGACTTTCTTCCAAGAGAATAGAAGGAACAATGCGTTAAAATAAAATTTAAAAAATATCAAAAAAGAAAGACGAGTTAAACGGATGAATTCTTATTTGAACACTGCCAACATGGCCTTCAATCAGGAGAGAAATGATAAGGTTTGATCAGCGTTGTGGGTCTGAGGGAAATATAAAGGGGTTCATATTATTGGTTGGGAGTGAAGGGTAAAGGTTTAAGCAGAATTGACGTGTCCTATGATGATTAAACCAAAACTAGAATCTATGAAATGTGGAAGAAACCAAGATCTCAACCATTCTGCAAGGAGTTTAAGCTCATTTTCAAGTAGATTCAAAATTGGAATTTAATGGCCCAATGAACTTAGTCAATTAGCTCTTTAGCTCGGATTTCCAAACGGAATCTCCCCAAGTCTGGTCCTTGGTTTATGAAGATTTGCCTTGTAAAAAAGGGGAATAGTACTGGGGGGTTGGTGTCGTTTAAGGGCTCATACTAGGTCCTTTCCCGAGCGACGTCCGGATAGAAAGAAAGAAAGAACGAGAGAGGGGAGGAAGGAAAGAAATTTCCGCGGCATTGAACGCAATTAAGATCACCTTTGGTCGGCCAAATGCTACCGTATTCTGCTCCGCGGACATACGTAGACTAATGTAATGCACCAACAACTAAATGCCTACCACCACCACTTTTCTTACTACTTCCATTTTCCCATTGATTCTTTCTTCCATTCTGAGTGAGTGAGGCACAGTACCAATCTTGCTCGGAAATGGTGCAGAACCAAACGAAACGCGAGAAATAGACTGATTCACGACAATTGTGTGAGCTATGAAATCAAGTCATTGATTGGGTTGGTGATTTGTTGTTGTTGTTGAGGAAAGAAAGCTTTCTCATTGGGAGGAACAATGTTCTTTATTTCGTCCTCCAGGGTAAGTCTGTTTTATCTAATTAGGGATAACGGATATTTAGAAGGTTTGAAATAAATTAGGCGGTCACTTTTTGCGACACTGTAGGATTCTTTAAAAGCCTTCGTTGAGGTTCATGGGAATTCCACATGGATCTTTTGTAAGCCCTTTCATTCATATCAGTCCATGTCCCGATTTAGATTCATTGAAATCTTCATGCTCTAAAATACGGAACCAATGGGAGTTTTCAGACAAGACAAAAGTCGACTACTTGCCTTAAAATTTTCTATCTAATAAAGCCCTTTTTGTATAGTTTTATGACCTGAGAACATGTTTTGTTTCAACTTGATTAATAGTATTATTATGACGAATGATTTGATATCTCTACCTGACTAATGTGTGATGAATAAGATTAAAAGATTACAGATCTAATTGTCAGCTAAAAATAGATTAGATAAAGCTTGTCATGCTAAATGATGATGGAAAAAAACGAATTTTGGTTCACTGGGCGATGTTTCTTGTACGGTTGTCCAGTGATGGTTTTGTCATTAATTGGAGGAAAGTTTGGTTAAATGAGTTTCTTTTGATCGGGAATTGGCACGACATACAAACACAAACACATGTACATTCCTTCATTTTAGAGAGTAAATGAGCGATTATGGCGCAATGAATCGTGTCGTTTCAGCCAAATAATCAAGGAGTCGAGAAGCTACGCAAAAACAAGCAAGGAAAAGTACGACGATCACAACCATTTGAATAGGAAATGAAGCGACCAATTCCAGATGTTGGCACTTTCATTTCCTTTTGTTTTCTGGCTGGCCCTCGAAGAATTTGTCAATAAAGCACCACCACAATCTTGCGTTTTTACGGAGATGGTGGTGGTCAAGAAAAAGTGCAAATTCACTTTATTGGAGCGCTTTCTTTTCTTGCGATCATTTGCATGGCGATCACCAAATGACATTTTTTGGCTTTCCTTCCAACAATAACTGTTGTTTCGTTGATAAGGTTGAATCTGCCGATTTCTTAAAAATGAAAGGCACTTTACCACTGACACATGAAATATACATGGTCTTTTTACGTGCTAATAGTTATGTTCGTAAAGGAGATATCCAAAAACTTGATAAGTATGTAGAAAAGAGCCCTGTTATAAAACACAATTTGACGCAGATGTTGGTGGAAAAAGCATGTCTTTTAATGACTGCGCATTGAAATAGCCTTCTAAAATTAATCTCGATGCATATCGTCCCATTTGCATCATTTTAAGGCATATATAAGATTTTTCCCGAGGAGTATATTAATCTATGAACAATCAGTATTTGTGGTTCTAAACCTCATTTGAGAATTGGTGGTGATTTGAACGTCCGGCATTCCTTTCTTTAATTTGGAATACTTAATGGGAGTTCTAAAACATCAATGGAATCATTGATCATCTCGTGATTTCAAAAAGAAATATGTTAGACACCGGTTTTATCTCTTATTTCTTCTCTAGCAACTTACTTTTTTTGGGTTTCGGTACAAATATTCTAAAATGGAAATGCTGTAAAGAACGTGGTTAAAAAATTAAATAAACATTCCAAAACCCGTGCATTTTGATAGCCTCAGAAAAACAGCTTTCTTCAGGAGAATAAATATTGTCATGTTATGTTACAACACACATAACATGTCATTTGACTAGCTATATGTTTCAATGATTTACATACTGACAACTCCAAGGATGCATTTTTTTGTTTCCAGTTTTTGTTTCGTGAAACTCCAGTCACAAATTTGGTCATGGCGAAAATGATTCAAATGAAGGAAAAACACAATTTGAGATAGTACACGATTTCATGTGAAATTGCATTAAGATCCGGATGAAAAAAAATCAGGCCGGTAACAATTTCATTGACAGTTAAACCAAGCCATGTGTATGTTTTTTGGCTTTTAGGGTGAGATCTTGAAATGTGGTCGCCAAAAGGACAAAAGGCATTGATTTCATGAACAGGATACCAATCTCGAAAAGGACCATTATTGATTGAGCGATCACGAAATGGTCATGAAAAATCGAGCTTTGAGAAGTGCCGCGATTTCCTTTGACCGATTCTAAACGAAAGTTGGGCCATTTTCCCAGCCAAAAAGTTAGCCATCATCCATGTGTTGAATAGAACTCCAAGAACGCGCGTATGGTGGATTTTTGGTCCCCTTGATATAGCACTGACTACATACTAGTACTACCGTTCCGAACCTATTTTACGAGGAGCCTTTTAGTGGGTGCTTATGGACGGACCTCGTTCAAAGAGAAGAAAGTTCGTACAGAACATCTGTTGGGGAAATGAACCACCAGACCTTGTTGCATATTTGATTACGACAAAAGCCACTTTGCGGGAGTTTAAGCATTCGATCATTCGATTGAGCTCGATCATGGACAAAAAGTGAGTCTCAGGATTTGCCTTTGATATGAGGTCGGTTGTTGAGGTAGTTTGGAAGTATAGTAGAAGCATATCTAGAAGCATGAACGAAGCACACGAGGCGAAGTAGAAGTAACCTTGCTCGATCCAGTTTCGCTACATAAGCTGCGATTGAAAAAAGCAGCTTGTTTTGTAAAACTTGATCGAGCATGGCTACTTCTACTCCGTAGCTTTTAGATATGCTTTTACTATACTTCAAAACTACCTCAACAACCGACCTATGCTCACAAAATTGAGCAAGTTGGGCAAAAGACCCATCGCAGAGGGATTCTTTTCAAGACATGAACACTAGAAAGAGTCTTCTTTTTTATCTGAGAAACAGGTGGTACATATCCAGATATCCCATTTTTTAACCAGATGAGGATAACCGAGTCTATGTGAAATATGATTAATCACTGATTAAAACCACGCAAGGTCTCCTGGCGGTGTCTATCTTGGGAATAATTGTAAACCATTGAATGAATGACCTTCCTTGCCTTATGTTGAACCTAGGACAATAGGAACATTTTTCTTTGTTCATTTCAAAGGCTTTCAAAAATGATTCTTGGCTGTATAGCTTTTAATTTAGACCTGACTTAGATAACAGAAACATATCAAAGTCGTTGCTCTTGGTTTCCTTGGTCGGAAAAAGGGCTGAAAATGTTTGGGAATTGTTATTCAGCCGTGATTTGAAATTTTCAGAGCCGTGTTTATTTAACAATCAAAGAGGGATAATCAACAACACTTGTTTAGGTTAAAGACTCTTTTTGCCCGACAGCAAAGCTGAAAGTGAAGTTTTTTCGCCATGTTTTCATAAAACAATCATATTTTGGGCATTTTCATTTCATAACTTACTTATGAAATTACGACAAGGAGTGAATACCCGCTCGAGATGCTGAAGAATGATTGAATACCCAAAATAAAGTTAAAGCAAATCCCACAAAATCGTGTATTCATTTGAATAAGAATGAAAAAGGTTTTTCTTTGAAATGTAATACAACATATTCTTATACCAAGCGGTAGTTTCGAGTGCATTTTTATTTCGAAAGATTTTACAACCATAGAAGAAGTTTAATAGTGGTTACAAAAATCGCCACTAGATGGAGGCAAAACAGGGGCAAAGTCCCTTGATTTCAGAACTAACCTCATCTTAAAATTGATGCCAAAATTGCAGCCTCCATCTTAAAGTTCATTTTTCTTCATATTTCAAGTCTTTAAGAGCTCAGCTACGATATCATTGTGAACAAAAAACAAAAAGTCAGGCTTAATAATCGCAAATCAACGCCAAAGATTGAACAGAAGCACCCACAACGATTTCTACCTCAAGATGGCGTTGATTGTCACTTTTCTGTTTGATTGAAGCTTAACTTTGCTTCCTTATGAAAGCTCGCTCTGATGGCGAGTTGTGCATTTTGAGAACAAGAGAGGGCACCCCAGTAGGATATGTTCAGGGCATGCTGAATTATGCGACGGCCATCTAGGTGACAAAAATGTTGGTTTTCTTTAAAAACTGTTGAATCCTTTCCCTTTCAGGTATTGTGGCTCTATATTTGCATATGTCATACTCTTGTTTGTTTGGCAGACGAGGCACAAATCGAGTCCTTAGAATCCATCTCCATTGACGTCCAACCTCATTGGAATAGTAGTTCATCGGAGAGTCACACTAGAGGTTACAATAACGGCTCTGTAAGTCTAACTAATGGCACCGATGTAAATGAGCTTGAGGCTGACGGTTCAGATGAGGAATCTGAATATTATTACGAGTATTATTATGATGACGAAACCGAAGAAAACTCCAACCAGACCTCTGAAGAGGCTCTCCCCGAAGCTCAACCTTGGATTTCTCAAGGCTCCAAAAAAGGAGATGATGGTCGATTGTTGGGAGCCAATGTTAATTTTGGAACATTCGGTGAGAACAACTAAGATTTTTGAGAAATCTTGAAACAGACAAAGCGAAGATCGTCATAATTTGGATTCTAAAAACATAGAACACGTGAATCAATTCCTGATTTTCACTCAATTGTTGCTTTTAGGTGGAAAAGATGTGGTGTGGTTGAGCGACATCAGAAGCAATATCTCGTTCGATGGGACTCAATTTCAAACCATGGCTGCTTTGGGTAATGCAGCTCTCATCTTGGGAAGTAAGTACCTAATTTACTTAAAAATGTGCTTAGACGCTGAAGTGGTGAAGGAACTTCATAAGGAAGTGTGAAGTTGACAATGGAAAATGATTGAGATAAGAAAAAGTTCCAAATTCAAGAAAAGAGACAAGGCCAAGTTATGATTTTTTCTTTCTTTTTTTGTGCCACAATATTTGTCAATTATCTATGTTCAAGTCACCTCTTTCAAATTTATTTTTTGCAATTTAGGCAACTGCCTTGTTTTAAACACATCTTGCTTGATATAGCGGTTTTGCCAATTTGAGCAAAACGCCATCTAGTGACAAAAATATTTTCGTTCCTTAATTGCATGTCGTTGAATCTACAGATCTTTAGTTGAATCAACTCATTCCTTTCACAATTGAATCAATTAATCATTTGAAACTTTGATTGAACCAAAACACTCTTCCGTTAACAGTCGCGATATTAAGCCATTTCACCAAACACCTGTTTGCGATAAAAAGCTGTCTTTGAAATCTCGGTTTTCAGTCGTAAATAAGGTTCCAATTCCATTCATGACTTGGGTAAAAAGTGTCCTCTGATAAGTCTCATTCTCACTTGAAATCGTCTACTATTATTTAGGTGCCCTTGGCGTGGGTTTGTATCCAATTTCCCAACGACGTTCCCTAGAGAGAGCCACTTTCAGAGCTCCAAGAAGGCCTCCATTTCCGTTCTATCCTCCTCGAAGGCCTTTTGTTCCAAGATCGAGAGCTCGAAGACCTCCCCAACTTCGAAGACGTCGACCTTCAAAAGGCCGTGGCCGAGGACTTCGGAGGAAGAAAGTCTCTCGACGAAGACCAGGACGAAGACCCAAGCCCACACGCCTTCCCACCTTTAGTCTATCCAAACCGACCCCCAAATCAAGACCACTTAAACCAATCGGAACAAGGAAACCCGAATTCACGTATCGTCGTCAAAAGCCCAAGACTAAGAGACCCAGAATCAGTGCCAAACCGTCGATCACGAACGAGAAATTCGTCAAAAACCCGTCTTTGAACTTGGCCGTTGTCCCCAAGGAAGTTGGATCAAGACCCAAGCATCCATTCACCAAGGCCCATGGATATGCTCCAATCTTACCCCCGGGAGATGACGAGTCTAATAATTATGTGGAAGGTTTTTCGACCACCAAAAACCCCAAGGATGACCAACCGACCTTATATCGGGAAGATATTCTCCAACACAAAAATAAGGGCTCCTCCCATGGGAGTCAAGTTCTGGACTCTCCGAATGACTTTCTCAAAGATCTGGACGAGCCCGAGTTTGACGGGGTCCGCTTGAGGAACCCTTTCCGAACTGATTTCGGTGGATCACCTTTCAATTTGGATCCTTTCCGAGAGCTCAAGATCATCGTAAACGGGGATAAGGGAAGTACTGAAGCACAGGGAAACCGCCAACCCAAACGGCGCATTGCTGCTCAGAGCCGAGCAATCAAGAGCGATGAGGCCAACGATCAAAGTTTGGCACAGAGTCAGAAGCAATTGAGCTTCGTGGACCCGTTCAAGAATGCGCAAGCTGTGCATGTGATCAAAAAGGCCGAAGAACTGAATCTGTTTCTGTCCGTTCAAGATGTTGACGTCCCTGTAGGACCCCAAGTCAAGGATCCGGTTCTCAAGGAGCTCCGATCCCAATTACCTCTCTATCCTCCAACTCGAATCCTTGATCAAGAAAGAGAATTGGGAATCGCGTCGGTAAAGCGAAGGATCCAAAGGAAAGGACAATCTGATCCGCCAATCTCAGTTCCATCAAAGTCGAATAGTAGACCGATCTATTTGGAGGATCTGTACGATTATCATGATTCCGAGGCCAATGACAGCTTTAAAATCGAATTGACCGAAAGGCCAGTGCAAACCCTGCCGCCAAGGTAATCTATGACTTACTTAGTTTACACAAGAAAAACTGAATTAACTGGAGTGGGAGCGTAGCGATGAGGATTATCATTGGCATTAGAATCAAATCAATTACCATCTTTTTTTGCAGAGACCTTCATTGTGTTGAGTAGACTGCGTATTTCAATTTTTGGCTCACCCGAATGTCTGGGTCAATTGCCATGAAACTCTTTCAAAATTCAGTGCAAATCCTGCTGAGAATGAATGAGTTAGCCCTCTTCTGGTAATTGATTTGCCACAAAAGGGCGAGCTCAGTCATTTTATGTTCTCTCAAGTACATGAGTTTGAAAAGGCCTAGCTTTTCACTCCGGCCTTCGATTGAGCTGAACATTGAAAACTTTAGTTTACCCCACACAAGGAAGGTCTCATGTGCAGAAGAACGCATTTGATTTGATCCTATTGGAAATGATAAGTGCCCCTTGGTTTGAATCAATGTTTAATAGTCTTGCTTTGGTTGTCGGATGAGCATGACCGCAAACTAAGCTTGTGGTGTTATAAACCATGTGTTTTTTTCCAGTGACTCCCATCTTTCGGATGAAACCATGTATGAGGATGATCAAAGTCTGCTGGCGGAAGAATTCAAGAATTTTGAGGATTTCAAGCGAATCAACGTCACTTTGAGTCCTGAAACGTCAACCTCTTCTTCAACGTCAAGATCAAAATCATCACGTCATGTGTCCTGATGAGCTCTGCCTAAAATGAGTAGATCAAGAAACGAGATTAGTGCAATACAAAATATTTGATTTAGGTAATAACATATTGTAATGGATGAGAATGTCCTCAGTTTAATTAAACGAATACTACTCTAAAAATGAAGATTTGCATTTTCAGCGCTTATTTGCAATTTGTTTTTTTGAATTTTGGAGAATTTTTTTGGGAAAATGACGAGAAAACGGGATTTTCGAGAGTACTTATTTTGGAGGGTTGCGGATTTTGTATTACCGCTCCAAGGAATGGGATGCCCTGTAAAGACATTTAATCATTTACGTTTTTGCTTGAAATAAAAATATAGGGATAATATAGAAATACAGAAAAAAGGAAAGGGAAAGGGAAATACAGAAATATAGTTTATGGATCAAGTAAGACTTTCAGAAATAATGTTTGTATATTTGATTTATTTAAAAATGAAAACAAGTGATTCTTTTTCATCTTGTCTTTTTTATTTGCTTTTCCTGATATAAACTTCAGACGATGCGGTACCTTGACTAACAAAGCCCCTCTTCTACTTGGTGTAAAGATCGTGGGTTTGCGCAACCTTAATAACTGACGGATGTCAACAAGGGAGATATCTTCGAAATGAAGTCGAGTTTTTGAATTCGACTTCAAAAAATGGAATTGATGAAGATAAGTTTTGCTACTGAATAAGGAACAAATGAAATTTGTGGATATTGTTGCGCTTGGTTACAAGTCTCTTCTCTGATGAAGCTTTTTTACATCCACAGGCGGTCAAAAAAGTAAAAGTACGTTGTTTATGGTGCTCAAGAGACAGAAGCTTGCAAATTAAACCCTAAAAATCTTCAATCGGCAACCCAGACCTTAAAACCCCGAAACAAAACATTAAATGCCCCCTGCAACATAATTTTATATGCATCTTTATTTGCATTTTTAAGGATATTTAGGGCATCTTTTATCTGCATTAAATTCCCAGACCTAATTCATAAGCATTAAGGGGCATTGTGATATCGCTTCAGGTTTTTTTAGTGCTAATGGCATCGGTAAATCAATGAGGTATGATGGCTCATTGAGTTTGAAAGAAGAAGACTTTCAGGCTTAATTAAAGTTTTGTCTTAAGAATGCAAGATAAGCGAGAACGTAAGAGCTTTGTGTGTAATTTACTTAATGCAGAGAATTTTTTTGAGCAAATAACCGATTACGTCTATCTTATCGCCGGGTTAATACTTGGTCCGGCAACCCTGTAAATGCTGCTTCATGTCGTTATGAAAGCCTTTTTAAATGCTTATTCGCGAATCTGTCTATTTTCCCTTAATTCCCTTCAGTTCCAAGTTTGTTCCAGATTTGGGCCTGGATAAATTTCTACACTACAATGAATGACTTTGAATAATTGGCCGTTCATGAACATAAAAGATTAGATGCAAAAAGATAGCTTAAATTGCCCGATTGAATGAAAAAATCCATCTCGACGAATGAAATTATTAAAAGAAATGCGAAAAAAGTCGAAAAAGTTCCCGTTTCTAGTCCTTTATGCATTTGCCTCTTGACTGAGGATTGAAGATATCAGGGTAAGGTTTATTTTGCCTATAGGTGTTGCTCAATAATAGGTCATATGTTTTGTTTTTGAAGATGCATGCTTGAAGCATACTTCATCAGTCAACTTTCATCCTTTTTGAGCCTTTTCGACGTTTTCAGGCTTCTAATATGACGCCATATGAATGTCAGCTTCTACCATATATTGGATATTCAACCCAAAACTTGATTAGAAACGCTCTAACACACTGAAAATACGCTTGAAGTCAATAATGGAAGCATACTTGCAGCATGCTTTGGTGCAGACAAAACATATGAGCCAATATAACTATTCTTGTTTGAGTGTATACCATTCATTCTCTTGAATTCAATTGCTTGTACAGAAAAATTGATTTTGTCCACTTTAGACACTATTTGGCATCTTTTGGTGCAAAACTTTAACAACATTCATTGAGGCGTAGAATTGAATGAACAAGTTAAAAGAGAAAAATGATTTGAGTCATAAAAATTTGCCAGGAGTTTTTGGATGAGCAGGCGTTTGCAAAAAATAAAAACAAGAGTTAGGAAACATAGGAGAGTCCTGTTTTTTTCGCTTGTTCCTCTTATTCAACGGATTAAACCAACACTGAAGGTTAGGTTAGTCAAAAGTGATTACTTCAGGTTGTTGGCAAAAGGAAATTTCAACTCCTATGTATGTAAGCAGAATTCTCTTGAAATTCATTGGTAGTTGTTACAATATTTCGGTATTGATCGTGTTTTTGCCTAGTGCAAGAAATACACGCACGTACGTGAATCGAAGATATCGAGAAAAAAGGCGTAAAGAGCCTTCGCACATCAATGTATAATGAAAGATAAGCAACTGAATGTAATATTTCACGAGTGAGCTCAAGCATATCTTGCTACTAATTTTCCTAAATCGAATAGTGAAAAGAGCGAGCTTAGTAATCAAGATAGCCAGTCTTGTGACCCCTGACATTCGCTCCGGTTCTTTGAAAGATGACTCAAGAAACACTCGAACTTCTACCCATTCTCGGTGATTGGGTCTCTCCTGGCGAAATTGATTGCGACGCCGTTCAGAACCTTTTAACAAAAATCGAGAACGAGCTCAACAATTCGAACTCAACGTCGCCCAATGTCACGAAGAAAAGCTTGGAACATTGGCCAAAAACCGTCTGCAAAAAGTGGAACAATGACCAATCACCAGAACTAGCGCCCTTGGAGGCAATTAAGGGTTGCCTAAATGCTGATCAATCCAATGACATTATGCCACCCCATGGGAAAATGTATGGTACGAAAGGACGTCTTGTGCACTGTATTCTAGATAGTAAAACAGCATATTCAAACTCTGAGATGTTTCTTGAAAACCCAAAATGGTAAGAATCGAAAAGCTCATTGTTATGGCCGTTTCTTGGGATTCTACCATTCGATTGAACTCGTTTGTCTCTTCGTCAGTACTTTGTTTTCGTTTTTTTTTTTTTTTTTTTTAAAACCTTAACAAAAACGTCAGAAAACTATCCACGTCGATGCACCACAATGCGTCCTTGACAGGTTTGAAATTCTGTGGCGGGAAACTGAAGTGGGAAGCGGCAAATTCAAATGACGGATCCGATCCTGACACTCATCTTTTAGATTCGTCATCAAGAAAAATAAAGCTAAGAGATTCGACAATCCAAAATCATCTTAAGTAAAAACAGAAAAAAAACTTGTTAACAACATTTATTGAATACGGGATGAAATTCCGTACAATGACGTATGGGGCATCAAAATTAGATGTTCCTCTCAAAGACAATGGAGGTTTTGATATTGAGCAGGTATCGTCCATGAGAGATTTGGGAGTTGTCGTCCAAGATGATGGAAAGTTTGATGAGCATATCCAGTTGAAAGTGGGGAAGGCATTTCAAACGTGCGGCTGGATCTATCGCACTTTCAAGTCCAGAGATAGTATTACGATGCTAACTCTGTACAAGTCGATTGTCCAGCCGCATCTTGAATATGCCTCACCCATTTGGGCTCCAATGAGTTCAGCAGGTTTGCAAAAGGTCGAGCAGGTCCAAAGATGTTTTACTAGGAACATCACAGGAATGAGAGAGCTCTCGTATTGGGAGAGGCTCAAGAAGTTAGGGCTGTACAGTACTCAGAAAAGGTATGAAAGGTATCTGATACTGTATGTTTTCAAAAGCATTCATGGGCTCTGTCCTAACCCAGGCTTTGAGATCAGTTGTAGCGATCATAGAGGTTTTACGTGCGCTCTGAGAGCACCTCCAAATCCTAAGGAATCAAGGCTAATTCGAACAATGAAGTCCTCCTTTCTTCTTTATCGGGCTCCTTCATTGTTCAATTTGTTGTCCATTAATCTTCGTCGGGAATATGTAGGAGCTGATCCTCTAACAGCATTTAAGGCAGGATTGGACAAATTTTGGAATACTATTCCTGACCAACCCACTATTCAAGGGTTGTACAGATCTGCCAACAGTAACTCATTGGTAGATCAAATTTTGTATAAACGATAATTATATAAAATATATTAATCATTAACTCTCTTAACAGGGAATCCCTTTCCTTGTAGCGGTATTAAAAAAGCCCCCCCCAAAAAAAAGAAAAAGAAACCCCGAAATGGATGGCTTAGATACTAAAACACTAAATCAAAAAACGACGCAGAAATAAAAGGACTGGTACAGTGAAAATGTGAAGAACTTGGCTCACCGAAAAATCTAACATCCCAGGACATGAAAAAGTTTTTATTTAAAAAAGGATAAACATGCTTTTTCCCTTTTTCAAACTTTTTCCAAGCTCGTTTTGGCAGCTTTGATTGATTTTTTCTCCGCAGAAACTTTGCTGACGGCTTCCTTAGCTCCATCCATGGAACAACGATAGATTACACTTTTCTAATTCGAAATCACGCAACTTCAAAGAATTGGCGCTCAAATAACAGGTTTGAGATCTTAAATTCGGGATGGGCAAACTAGACTTTAAGATTTCAATAGTTTTAAAAAAGGCATCTTCAAGATCGTACCTAATAATCTCTTCAAAAATCATGGCTGGAGAAAAGTGGTCACCGACTTTTTCACTAATTTGTTCGTTCTTTGGGTGCTTGCAGAAAAGTTGATGACCACGTACTTGGATCAGTGGAATGATGAAGTTTCCATTGAGAAACTCATTCGGCATTTACCCAATCCCAAACAGACAATGAAACCTTACCTAACCCAACATCGATTGTGGGCTTTGCAAATTTGGCACCACGAAGCACTTTTGCACCTGACCTGCATTCTCAAGCAGCTCAAATTGCAAAATGACAACACAGACCTCATGATTTGCCTCGATGGCAAAAATCTTGAAGCTTTGAATGCATGGACATCAATGGATGAAAACATAACTCGTTCCAGGAAAAGGTCAGTTGTCAATCCAAAACCTTTGTCCGCCGTGCATATTTTTTACATAGAATGACGTTGATTCGCAAAAAAGAGGACGCTTCCTTCTTTTTTTAGACAATCCTATCAGGAAATCTGTCGACAAGAGAAAATATGCCACCCAAACGATTTAGAAATTGGAATGAAATGCTTGCAAGAACTCATTCCTTCGACCTACCGCGACGTGCAAGAGGTCCTGGAGAACTTTGCCTCATTATATGAAGAGTCTACTTGGGTGAAAGCCGTCAGCTTCATCTTCAAAGTTGCTCTTCCCTCTTACATAATGCTCTGGATATCTTTTTGGACTTTAGGCAATGATTTTATTACCAACCAACAATATTCACAAGCTCAAGAATGGTTTTGTGGAAACGAATCCTCTATTGTCGAAAAAAACGAATGTCGCAAATGGTCATGGTTGTTTCTACTAAGTTATGTAAATTTTGTTGTGCTGTCCGTCGTCTATCTCCATTATTTTGTGCTGTCCTCCGTCTATTTCGTCAAAGTTCTTTGGGATGTTTTTCGAACCAACAAATGCGCATCTACATTGAAAATCACAAAAATGTCGCAAGTTTCTTTTTTGCTGCTCAATCGTGTAATCGCATTTATTCCCGCATCTACGGGAATCAATGGAAGTAATTGGTATTTTAGTGTTACATTGCCTGTGAAATTCATTATGTGGGCAGATTTCATGTCCTCTCACTTCCGGTTTTGGATGAACCCCTCTTATGCAGCGGAAAAATGTGCTAAAAAGTTTCAAAAGCTATATATCCTTTGGACTTTGTATGAGGTTTGTGTTTATGGTGTTGTTCAATTGTGCTTGCGACTGTGGCTTGTCTCGTCAGAAACTGAAATGAACGGTAGTTTCATTCATGGGTTTGTTGGCGTAGTCTCCTCTATCTTCAGTTTTGAGGAGTCAGAAAAACACATCTTCAGTTTTAAAGAGACAGAAGTCCAATTTGGTCCCAAACAGTTACACGTGATCAGAATTGTTTTGGCTTGTGTCAGTCTTGTATTCAGTTTGGGAGGACTTCAACAAAGGATGAAGAATAATTGCGTCGGAATCATAAATCTGTCGTTTTTCTACCTTTCTCTTTTGTGCCAAATTTTAGCTCGAGTGATTGTTATTCTAACTTTCGTGCGTTCATTCCCAGAAAGTGATGGGTGCCAAATAGGTTCATTTGGTGCTTTTTTGTTGATCAATTGTCTCTGTGGTATTGGGGTGCAAATTTTGAATTTGCACTTCAACCATGAACTTCCCACTAAATTTTTCGATTGGTGTCTTCTCTTCTTGAGTGGTCTTTGTAGCTCTTTGGTGTTGGTTCATGTGCCTCTGGCCAAACTTGATAGTCCCGCGAAAAAAACTCCAAAAACGCCTACTTTTGACATGTATTTCTTTTACCTCGTCACAGCCATAGTATCTAATTTTGGTTCAGTCTTACTCAATCAAAGTACTTCAAATTGGAGTGTCTGGGAGCCATTTGGTCTGGTTGTTGTTGCGGCTGTTTGTCAGATAATCTATTATAAAGGTTTCGGCCATCCCTGGAAAGAACTCAATGGACAAGAGCCAATAAAAATATTCTTGACTTGTTCAAGAAAGATCACCCAAACATGCGCAAAGAAGATACACAAATTTTTTTTTCTTGATCGGGAAGGACCAGTCAAACGAGCGTAATGTTTCAAATGCAAATACAGCCTAATTAATTAGCTTTCGTGAATATTTGACGGAACATTGTTTTTGTGGCAAACCCCCTTACATTTTAGAGAACTTACGATTCCAAAACTGTGTTTTTTGATGTATTTGTGTTTTTACCTATTCTGAATAAATCACTTAAAATAGCACGAGATCTTCGTTTTCTCAATGGCTTACATGATTTCTACACAATGTTTCATTAATTCTGTGAGCCTTTTTGTAATAAGTGAATTGTTTGTTCCCTGGCATAACAGCATTGCTAAAAAAATAAAGGTAAAACAGCTTTTTCTCCAAACCAGGAGCAGGTGAGTTGATTGGGTGGGTTCAGATTTCGAAATCTTCCTTTAAATATTGTTGCTGCAACTGGATTTTTTTCTACAAATTTAGACATTTTGGTTTTTATTTTTTTATTTTTACGATCAAGACTCGAAATATTTCCAAACAAACGGGGGCTTGTTTAGATGCTTTTTAGAGACAAGAATGAGCTTTCAAATAATCAACAAAGCACTTTAACGTAATGTTTCAGTCTACAAACAAGTAAAAAATCACTGGCCTTCTTCAATTTAGTGGTTTCCAAGAGATTTGAAACTCATTCATGGTTTTAGTGTTCAGAGTAATCATTCAAGTTGTTACCATGGTGTCAATGTTTCTGACTCTTCGCTGAATTATTTCAATCAGATAAGTATTCATGGACCAAACTAGTGTTGCCATTAGCGAAAGTATACATAGATCGAAAAAGCTCGAAAATGTATGAGTTTTGCAGGCGAAACAAATATGTTCCATTGGTAAGAAAGTGGAAAAAACAAAAGCTTTCCTCTAAAGATCTGGGTAGCATTTTACAATAATGAAACGGTTTTTCAAAGTGAAAACAGGATTGACCCGGTTTCTCCTCACTTTGTCGAAAATAAAACTTATTTTGCCTAAAGGACGTCGATTTCAGAAGGCCTATGAATCATATTTTATTCATTTGCAAAGATGCATCCCTTGAAATGAGTGATTTCTAATCCTTTGAATGATCTTGAATTGCTAATAATAGTCTCCTTAGCCACTCTGAATGGAAGTGTCAATCAATTTGCTAAATGTTTATTGATTAAGAACTTGATGAAGGGAGATGTGAATCTTATTAATTTTTCTTACTAATTAGCTGCATTGTGTAGAAGTCTTCTCCCTTTGCACATTTTGAAAAAGAAGATCATAGAACGGATAATTGTATCTCCAACTTAACTTGGATGTGCTTCGCCGATGGGCTGTTTCAAACAAAAAGACGATTTTTACGTCTCCAAGTGCAAGGACATCTTAAATTTCTCATCCTTGCCAAGTGACATGATCAAAAGACATTTTTTGACTATGATCCAGCCATTTTTTCCACGCTCTTTATAACCTACACGAGACTAAATCTTGAGTTTTCACCTCAGGTATGGAACCCCACAAACCGCGGAAGTTGGAAAAAGTCCAGAGGCGAGCTACAAAATTTATCCATGGTCTAAAGGACGTAAGTTATGAAGATGGCCACCAAATTCATATTCAAAAAAATGCCAAAAAATGTATTATTTTTGGTAGTTTTTTTTTTTTGAGGAATCTTGTAACAGAATTGGATATTTTGGTTTTTATATTGACACTTTTCACACTGTATTACCTAAAAAACTGACTTTTTCTCATACTCGCATCACCTAAATTTTATTTCATAACAATCTGACAGTCTTGATGAAAAAATAAATCTACCTAGCAACAATTGTAATACCGTATACTTTATTCTTGCTTCTTTATCTTGAATTTGACGTAAAAACAAACATGTTTTCCAAATCATTTTCTTTGAAACAGGCACTTTTTTTCATATCAAATTTTTAATTTTCCTCATTTATGCAATTTTGGACTAAAATTGGAGATTTTTGTAATTGCAGTGTAATCTTTCTGGTCGCACTGGTTATGAAGATGCATCGAAACCCTTGGAATTCCATCCTTAAAGAAGAGAAGGAAGCATTTGGATTTAGTCTTCCCCTTCAGGATCATGGGTCTTTCATGGCTTTTTATGAAGTGGGGAAATCGAGGGGGCCACCGATCACTAGGGCCAGCTTAAAAGACATAGTGCAAGAAAACTCAGCCCGTACTCGAAGACGTTCTCATGCATTTTTTGTTCGAATGGCTCGAATTCTGTAGACTAGCCCGGAAGTGCGCAAACCGTGAAAGATTTCAACCCATCAAGTTTTTGATTAGTGGAAGGAGGATTGTGCATTCATGAAGTCCTGGTCTTAATCTTTTGTTTGTAACCTTCAAAGTGTACTCCTGTACTGTACGAAATCCGTGAAATGCGGCTATGCGGGAACGGATTTTCCGGCCTTCACTTTCCCTCCGTTAGTTGGTCGAGTAGCAGGTCGACCTTGGGAAATCCTGGTGGGACATGACGCCGCCTCCAAACTCACATCCAAATGTGATCGAGTCACCCATCCTATTGAATATGGCATCATCCGCGATTGCGAAGAGATGTGCATTGTCGGGGATTACACATTCGGACCCGAGAAGGTCAATGTGGAGTCGCCGGATTGCCAGATCTTGTTTGTGGAGACTGATGGGATCGAAAATAGTCACAGGGAAAGGATGCTTAAAGTCATGATTGAGAAGTAGGGCTTCAATGGTATTGGCTTCGAGAATCAAAATGTGTTGTGCTTATACAACCAAGAATTACTGACCGGTTTGGTGGTGAATAGTGGCCATGGGGTCACAACTGTTTGTCCAGTTATGAAGGGGTTCCGATTGGTGAAGAAGGGTCGGCGTTCGCCCATTGCAGGCACTGCTATTACCTATCTTCTGTTTGAATGTCTGCAAAAGCGAGGACATTCAATGAATCACGAGAGGGACTTTGAGGTGGTGAACACGATAAAGGAGAAATTGTGACATGGCCTTTGAGCGGACATTGGACCGATAGACCAAGGTCTTGGTGGAACGTTTTACTTTACCCGATGGTCAGGAGATCAAAGTGGACGGGGAACGCTTTGAAGCCCCTGAGACCATGTCTCAGCCTCATTTGATGGGCATTGAAGGCCAAGGCTTGGCTGAATTGATGGTAGGTGCCATTGAGTCGATAGAGGATTACGAGCTCAAGAGGTCTTTATACAAGCACATTGTGTTCTCAGGTGGCTCCACCATGTTGGCCGGATTTCCTTCGCGATTGGAGCAAGAAATACGCCAAGTGGCTTTTGACCGCGTGTGTAATCGCAAAGTTCATGTCTGGGTCAAAAACCATGAAACTCTTTCAAATTTCAGTGCAAATCCTGCTCTTCTGGTAATTGATTTGCCACAAAAAAGGGCGAGCTCATTCATTTTATGTTCTCTCCAAAACATAAGTTTGAAAAGGCTTAGCTTTTCACTCCGGTCTTCGATTGAGCTGAAAATTGAAAACCTTAGTCTACCCCACACAAGGAAGGTCTCATGTGTAGAGGAAAGCATTTGATTTGATCCTACTGGAAATGAGAAGTGCTCCTTGGTTTGTATCAAAGTTTAATAGTCTTGCTTTTGTTGTTGGAGAAGCATGATCTCAAACTAAGCTTGTGGTGTTATAAAGCAAGTGGTTTTTTTTCCAGCGACTCCCATCTTTCGGACGAAACCATGTATGAGGATGATCAAAGTCTGCTGGCGGAAGAATTCAAAAAAATTGGTGATTTCAAGCGAATCAACGTCACTTTGAGTCCTAAAACGTCAACCTCTTCTTCAACGTCAAGATCAAAATCATCACGTCATGTGTCCTGATGAGCTCTGCCCAAAATGAGTAGACCAAGAAACGAGATTAGTGCAATACAAAATATTTGATTTAGGTAATAACATATTGTAATGGATGAGAATGTCCTCAGTTTAATTAAACGAATACTACTCTAAAAATGAAGTTTTAAGTGTCGGTCGATGGCCCCTTCCAGATATTTACTTTGCTTGTTTACTAATCTAGCCATGGCTGCAACTTGCCTCTATCCAGGAGACGTGGAGTCGTGTTTAGCGCTGTTTCTTGTAGTGAGAGAGGTCCCAGGTTCGATTCTCCTCCCCGACCTTTCTCAAGGAAATTTGTAGACGTAGAAAAATAGTTAAGGGCTCAAATAAAATTTTCACAAACATTTTTTTTGTAAATTTGATTTAGACATGGATATGAAAACAAGTAATTTTTCTCATCTAGCATTTTTTATTTGATTTTCCTGCTACAAACTTCAGACAATGTGGTACCTTGACTAACAAAGCCCCCCTTCTACTTGGTGTAAAGATCGTAAGTTTGCGCACCTTAATAACTGATGGATGTCAACAAAAGAGATATCTTCAATATACATATAGACAACACCTACAAACAGTGAGGGCCCCTGGTGTTTGAAAAACGCACTAGCTCATCCATGAAAACAAACCCCGTCATTTTCTTTGACGTTGGGGACGTTTCGACCTCGGAAAGTGGGAGTGGGGCTCAGACGGAGCCTCAAACTACGCCAGATAGTCCCAAACCCTAGTGTGCACTTTTGATTTCCGTCGTGGGTGTGCAGCCGTGTCGTTCCGTGACTAGAATTGAACTTGCTTCGTGTCATTCATTTTGGAAGACATCTCCCTTCGATCAGAATTGCGAATTCCGTGATCAATTTCTAACCCAAAGCCAAACATCCGTAAACTCGTTTCAAGCGTACTAGCCCTGTTTTGAGATCTTTGAGTCGTGGGCGTGGCTTGAAGTGGATGTGTTAGTCGATGCACCCAATACCACCTGTGCAAAATTACGAACTTACGTACAAAAAGATCGGATTGGTTGGATCACCCACCTATAGAAACACTCTACCATGCCATTTCAAGAATGAATTAGGCCCCTGTGCTCCCTTTCATCATCACTGCTGTCCAACCTGTTCCATGATGCCTCATTTCCTTATGCATGTCTTCAATTTGATAATCGTTTTTCACAGTTTTGTAAATAAGTCTTGTAAAGCTTTCCAACAGCATTCTGGAGTGAATTTTCTCTCATTTTGACAGCATTTTCATCGAAATTTTAATGAGTCTAGACACATCTTGTTTATATTTGATTTGAATTAATTCTTCAAATATTTTTCATCAAAAAATGTGTCATCTTAAACTGGCGTGTTTTGTCCTCGAAATGTCGTGCTCAAAATTGGAAGACTGTTATTATCTTTGTATAGAGGTTGAAAGATTTATTAACATTGTATAGATGATGTCTACATAGCTTTATTTCAAATGGTAAATGGAGCAGATTCACTACTTTCCAATGTCGAATGCCACGGGTGTGAGATTCTCATAAAATCTCTCTACAAATTTGTCTCACAATTTGGCCAATCGTGTATGCACTCTTATCTTCAGATTGGTTTTGACAGTATTTTTTTGTTTCAAATGTTCATACAATCCTACCCCTCAGAAACCTAAGGATTTCTGTCGATTCCATGTGACTCGTCTGCAGAAAAAGCCAGACACATCTTGAACAATGTACACTTATGGCTTGACAATTCAATCTGATTTTTTCAAGCCTCGTTTTATTTGGGGGAAAAATAATATCATTCCAATCAATTTGTTCACAACTCCATCAAATGGTTGAAATGTTAGAAGATAACAAATAAATGAGATGATTTTGAAAGCGTTGATCTCAAGGGTGTGATGAAAGTGTGAATATCCAAAAAATAGCAAAAGGCACAACCTTTGCTGAATAAAAATGCATTGCAAATCATTTTCAAGACATTTTTCTCACAGTTGGGCAATGTAAAAATAATTCAATATCTTCATCAAGGATTTTATAAGCATAGCATCATAATCCGGAGATCTTTTTGATTTACAGAATGTCCCATAAAATGCAAGTGTTCAGGAACTTTTGTTGGATAGCTTTAAGCATTATTTTTGTGCCACCCAAAAACATTTTTTTTGTTTATTTATATTTGTATATTGTATTTTTTTGTCTTCCAATGTCTAAACAATTTGATGGTGTTGTGAACAAGTTGACAAGAAGAATTATTTTCCTGATAAAATGTGGCTTTAAAAAGTGCAGTGACATGTCAAATGTTAAAAAACGTTACAATAGACAAATTATATTGTGGTATCACAAGTGAGTTGACTAGAATGGTTTCAGTGCACATGAAAGAAATGAAGAGGAGATTGACAGACAGTACAAATACAGTTGGGTAATGGAAGATGATGAAAATCTTGGTTATTGCAGTAGATAGGGTGGGTCAGATTGAACAGATCCTTCGTCAGTTCCCGTCTTTGGTGGAGTTGGGCAGGAATCCGGACGAAGGTGCGTGACCGCCAATATTCCGAGGGGATGTCGGGCCAAGGACAATAGGGTGTTGTCAAGTCCTTGACCGGGAAGGACAGCAAATGTCCGGACATCACCTCCGGAAAGGTCAGGTTCCTAACACTGTGTTCAGTCCTCGAGGAAACAAGTTTGACTCCCCTTTTATTTGACTAGACATATTTATATAGAGCGAGATGACTAGAACGTGAGCATGACTAGAACAGAGCGTGAGCTATGACTCAACATTTCCCTTTCTGGGGCGGGGTTGACGGAACTCTTGCCTCCACGGCAGGGTCGATGGAAACTCGTGCCTCCACGGCAGGGTCGACGGAAACTCGTGCCTCCACGGCAGGGTCGACGGAAACTCGTGCCTCCACGGCAGGGTCGACGGAAACTCGTGCCTCCACGGCAGGGTCGACGGAA